>ML381243.1:0-32793 GCA_005239525.1 Nicotiana knightiana
CTAACCCTACCTGGCGTTAGCCAGGCGTTAGGGCTGAAACGCCAGCCCTACCCTAGCGTTAGCTAGGCGTTAGGGCTGAAACGCCAGCCCTAGCCTGGGTTAGCCAGGTTTTTTGGTCCAAACGCCAGGGTCCCCAGTTCGGCGAAAAACCGAGTTTTGACGGGTTAAGTGTTTCCCAATTGAAATAGAAGTCTCCTACACGTTTAGGGTTTGTCCTAAACTTATAAATGGACTCCTAAAACACAACTACAAGAGGGAGAGATTCGAGATTAGAGTGGATACAGACGGCAAAACATCGATTTGTACATATTTTCTTCATTACTTTGTAGTTCTATTATGCAAGTTGTTTTAGATTTTATTCTTATGAATTTGTTTAGCTAACTTCTTTAACCTAGGGTTTTGGTAGAACCCGTTGGGGAATAAACTTATTGTGATATTAATATAGCTTTGATTGGTTGATTAAACTCTATTTGTTCAACTACGTTCTTGTTGTAGTTGATTGAAGGGCCCTCAATTAGCTGTGCCTATTTATTATGTATCTACTTGAGAGAGAGTGCATATTTAGGTAATTGTTTGAACAACACCACTCCCAGAGTATAGACGAAAGTCATAACCGAGGGTTTAGAGGTTGGATTAGAGATAACGATACTTCGGGTGCAATCTAAGTGAACTGTAATGCAATCTAGCTAGCGTAACTTGAGAGAGTGCGTCTAGTAAATTATCATAATTACTTGAGAGAGATTTATGGTAGATAGAGNTCAAGCTATACGAAGTATCCGAGAAGTAAGTTCACCAGCGGGGGAAACCATAACCTTAGATTTTTATTAGAATTGTTTATACCTTAGCGTAGTTAATCTTTACTTTTAATCTTTAGTATTAGTAATTTAAATAACATTAGGTGACAGCTGAGTAGTATTTTTAACAGCTTGCTTGATACGTCTATTACCTGTGGGATCGACTCTGGTCATAATACCCCAGATTATATTTGCAACGCCCGTTTAGTCTTTCTATAAGACATAGTTGAGCGTGATCAGATACACTACCCGTGGGTGGAGCCCAGTCAGTAGCAGCAACACTTTGAGCTCAGATCAGCTGCAGACGGCGATCTGCAGAAGTTACTGGATAGATGAACCCGATTGCACCCTCCTATCTTTGGAGGTGAGAAGGGCGAGGATGCCCAGGACTTCATTGATAGGTGCAGGGATAGACTGCACAACATGAGGATACTGGAGTCCCATGTAGTGGACTTCACTACTTTTCAGCTTGAGGGCAGGGCCCGCAGATGGTGGCAGTCCTATGTCCTGGGTAGACGGGCAGGTTCCCTTTCCATCACTTGGGAGCAATTCACTCAGCTGTTCCTAGACAGGTATATTTCACCCTCAAGCTGCGATATCAGTTTGAGCAGTTGGAGCAGGGACAAATGTCAGTGACAGACTACGAGGCCAGGTTTTCTGAGTTGTCTCGTCATGCCCTTATGATACTTCCTACTGATGCTGAGAGAGTGCAGAGATTTATAGTCGGGCTGCACTCAGGTATTAGGGCCAACATGTCGCGAGAGGTGGAGAAGGGGACTCCCTATCAGCTTGTGGTCGAGATAGCTCGCCGGATTGAAGGTTATCTTTCGAGGGGCAGAGAGCAGGGTCAACTGGATAAAAGAGCTAGATTTTTAGGAGATTTTAGAGGTTCCCCAACCAGGGGTAGAGGTCAGTTCGGTAGAGGCCAGCCTAGCAGGCCTCCATATTCAGCTCCTCCACCACCTCCCCGTGGTGCTCCAGCGTGGCCCTATTTCAGCCCCATGCCAGAGAGTTCCTACCATCCACCAGCCATTAAGGGTTCCTCAGGCGGGTATTCCAGTTATCAGGGGTCTTCTAGTTCTTACTTCAGTGCCATGCCGGAGGATTCTCACCGTCCCCCAGCTATCCAGGGTCCTTCTTCAGGGCAGCAGGCCATGCCACCAGCTAGATGTTATGAGTGTGGGGATCCAGGCCAAATGAGGAGGGCTTGTCCCAGGCTTTGGGGAAAGGACGTTCAGCATAACTATCAGCCTACATTTTCAGCACCGGCGGTTCGTCCACCCAAAGGTGGAGGGCAGACAGGTAGAGGTCGTCCTAGAGGTGGAGGCCAGGCAGGGGGAGCTCTGTCGGCCCCTATTCATTCCAGCGGAGGTCAGTCATCCGGTGCTCCAGCTAGGTTTTATGCTATTCCGGCCCGATCAGATGCAGTGGCCTCAAATGCCGTGATCACAGGTGCTATTTCAGTAGGTGGTAGAGATGCATCAGTGTTATTTGATCCAGGATCCACCTATTCATATATGTCAGCCTTATTTGCTTGTTTCCTGGATGTTCCTCGCGAGTCCTTGGGTACTCCTATTTATGTGTCCACTCCCGTGGGCGATTCTGTGGTTGTAGACCGGATTTATCGGTCCTGTGTGATTTCATTTTGTGGGTTCGAGACCAGAGCGGACCTTCTATTGCTCGACATGGTTGATTTTGAGGTTATTTTAGGCATGGATTGGTTATCTCCTTATCATGTCGTGCTAGATTGCCATGCCAAGGCAGTTACCTTAGCCATGCCCGAGTCGCCTAGGCTGGAGTGGAGAGGTTCCTCAGTTAGTGCAGCCAGCCGGGTTGTTTCATTCCTGAAGGCTCGACATATGGTCGAGAAGGGTTGTCTGGCCTATCTTGCTTATGTGCGGGACCTCACCGTCGAGTCTCTGACGATTGATTCAGTGCCAGTGGTTCGAGAGTTTGCTGATGTATTTCCTTCAGACCTTCCAGGCATGCCTCCAGATCGTGATATTGATTTAGCCCCAGGCACCCAACCTATATCTATTCCTCCGTACCATATGGCTCCGAAAGAGTTGAAGGAGTTGAAGGAGAAGCTTGAGGAGTTGTTAGCTAAGAGGTTTATCAGGCCGAGTGTATCGCCGTGGGGTGCCCCAGTTTTATTTGTGAAGAAGAAGGATGGGACTATGCGGATGTGTATTGACTACCGCCAGTTGAACCAGGTCACCATTAAGAACAAATATCCCTTGTCACGCATCGATGATTTGCTTGACCAGTTGCAGGGTGCCCGAGTGTTTTCTAAGATTGATTTGAGATCGGGATACCATCAGTTGAGGATTCGAGCCTCGGATGTTCCGAAGACTGCTTTTCATACGAGATATGGCCACTATGAGTTCCTGGTGATTTCCTTTGGCTTGACTAATTCCCCATAATCATTTATGGACTTGATGAACAGGGTGTTCAAGCTGTACATTGATTCTTTTGTCATTGTCTTCATTGATGACATTTAGATTTACTCACATAGCCTGGGAGAGCACGAGCAGCATTTGAGAGTGGTGCTCCAGACATTGTGAGAACAGAAGCTATATGCTAAGTTCTCCAAGTGTGAGTTTTGGTTGGATTCCGTGGTGTTCTTGGGACATGGGGTGTACGGAGAGGGTATCAAGGTTGATCCTAAGAAGATTGAGGCGGTTTAGAGTTGGCCCGTCCTACTTCAGCTACAGAGATCAGGAGTTTCTTGGGTCTAGCAGGCTACTACCGACAATTTGTGGAGGGCTTTTCATCCATTGCAGCCCCACTGACTAGATTGACTCAGAAGAATGCCCCGTTCCGATGGTCCGACGAGTGTGAGGCGAGCTTTCAGAAGATCAAGACAGCATTGACCTCAACACTAGTCCTGGTATTTCCTCCCGGTTCTGGGATGTCTACGGTATATTGCGACGCTTCACGCGTTGGCTTGGGGTGTGTGTTGATGCAGGAAGGGAGAGTTATTGCTTATGCTTCGCGCCAGCTGAAGGTTCATGAGAAGAATTATCTTGTGCACGATTAGGATTTGGCAACGATTGTTCATGCTTTTAAGATTTGGAGGCACTACTTGTATAGGGTGTCCTGTGAGGTTTATACGGATCACCGAAGCTTATAGCACTTGTTCAAACATAGGGATCTTAATTTGAGGCAGCGCAGGTGGCTTGATTTTCTGAAGGATTATGACATCACCATTCTTTATCATCCGAGCAAGGCGAATGTGGTGGAAAATACTTTGAGCAGAAAGGCGGAGAGTATGGGTAGCTTGGCTTATATTTCAGCAGAGGAGAGACCTCTAGCCTTGGACATTCAGTCCTTGGCTAATCGCCTGGTGAGAATAGACCTTTCAGAGCCTCGTCGAGTTCTAGCACATGTGGTTGCTCAGTCTTCGTTATTGGGCGAAATTAAGGCTTGGCAGTTTGATGATCTGTGCTTGGCAGAGCTTCGGGAGACAGTGGTTCAGGGTGGTGCCAGGGAGGTTACTATTGGCGAGGATGGTGTTCTGAGACTTCAGGGCCATTTATGTGTTCCTAAGGTTGATGGCCTGAGGGAGAGGATTCTAGAGGAGGCACACAATTCTCGGTATTCTGTGCATCCTGGTGCTACAAAGATGTATCGTGATTTGAAGCAGCATTACTGGTGGAGGCGGATGAAGAAGGACATTGTGGAGTATGTGGCTAGGTGTCTTAATTGTCAGCAAGTTAAGTGTGAGCACCAGAGGCCAGGAGGCCTACTTCAGCAGATGCCCATTCCCGAGTGGAAGTGGGAGCACATCACTATGGACTTCGTGGTTGGGTTACCTCGGACTTTGCGGAAGGTTGACTCGGTTTGGGTCATTGTGGATAGGTTGACCAAATCGGCGCATTTTATTCCAGTGGCTACTACATATACTTCTGAGAGGTTGGCACAGATCTATATTCGGGAGATAGTCCGATTGCACAGTGAACCAGTGTCCATTGTATCAGATCGAGGTCCTCAGTTCATCTCTCACTTCTGGAGAGCATTGAATAGTGAGATGGGCACCCAGATAGATCTCAGCACAATATTTCACCCTTAGACTGATGGTCAGTCGGAGCGTACAGTTCATATATTGGAGGACATGCTCAGGCGCGTGATGTATCATTTATGGAAGGAGATAAGGTTCTGTTGAAAGTCTCTCTGATGAAGGGTATTATGAGGTTCGGGAAGAAAGGCAAGCTGAGCCCAAGGTTTATAGGTCTCTTCGAGGTGTTGAGGCGAGTTGGGGAGGTTGCTTATGAGCTTGCTTTACCTCCCAAGTTATCAAGAGTTCATCCGGTTTTTCATGTATCCATGATCTGGAGGTACCACACCGACTTCTCTCTCGTGGTTGATTTCAGCACTATTCAGTCGGATGAGAGGTTGGCCTACGAGGAGGAGCCAGTTGCTATTATTGATAGGCATGATCGCCAGTTGAGATCCAAGAGAGTTTCTGCCATAAAGGTCCAGTGGAGGGGCTAACCGGTCGAGGAGGCAACCTGGGAGTCCGAGGAGGACATGCAGAGCAGATATCCACATTTATTCATCACTTCAGGTATGATTCTAGACCCGTTCGAGGACAAAAATTTATTTAAGAGGTGGAGAATGTAACGACCCGACCGGTCGTTTTGCGTATCAGGATCTCGTTCCCCTAAATGAGACTTCATGTAGCGGCTTACTATGGATTATAACTTGTGGGGACGGGTGGTTCGGGATTCGGAAGCGTTTAGAGTGGTATAGGAACACTTGGTTCCTTAAGGTTGGCCTTTAAGGCCAAGTTTGACTTTGGTCAACATTATTAGTAAATGACCACAAAATCGAGTTTCGACGGTTCCTGTAGCTTCGTATGATAATTTTGGACTTGGGCGTATGTTCAAAATGGGTTTTGGATGACCCGGGAGCGTTTCGGCGCCCAATATTGAAATAAGAGTTCCTTAAGTCCATATTGTGGTTTGGGTCGTGTTTTGTGTTATCGAGGTCCGAAAGGAATTCTGAGACTGGGGTAGTTCCCTTATGTTATTTATGACTTGCCTGCAAAATTTGGTGTCATTCCGAGTAGTATAGGTCGGTTCGGCGCATTGTTAGGAAAGTCAAGAAAAACTTAAAGTTCCTAAGTTTGGTTCTAGGGGTTTTGGGATGTGATTTTGCATTTTAGCATTTTTTTGAGTGTACCGAAGGCTCGAGCGAGTCCGTATTATGATTTGGGACTTGTTGGTATATTTGGACAGGGGCTCGGATGGGCCCAGGTGCCTCCCGGACACCACACGAGGCCACAAACTAGCTGAAATAGCTGCTGGTGCACATGTTCTGGTGTGACCGCAGGTGTAGTTGCCCAGTTGCAGGTGCGGGACCGCTCCTGCGGTCCCAGCCTCGCAGGTGCGACCCCCAGTGGGTAGCCCATTTCTCGCAGGTGCGGACAAAGGTTTGCAGAAGCGGAGCCGCAGGTGCGGTCTCCTCTCCGTAGGTGCGGGCCCAGGCTTCCTCGTCCATTTCTGCAGGTGCGAGCCTTTGCTCGCATGTGCGAGATCGGAGGTGCGGTCCTTGAGCCGGAGGTGCGGAACCACTGTCAGGCAGTGTGTTTCTTTAAAATACGGGATTCTTCATTTTTCCTTCATTCCTTCCTCCATTAAAACACTTTGAGAGCTTGGGAAAAGGGCTCCACGACCCAACCACTGAGAGGTAAGTAAATTCTACGCCAAAGTTAGTTTAATTGATGAATCCTTAGTTAAGTTAACCTTCTTAATTTGTAAAAAAAAAAAAATCAAGAATTGGTTGTAACCTAGATTTTATGTAAATTGGGAAAGTTACTAAGAAATTGGCCATGGAATCATACAAAAACTATATATTAATGATCCTTAGGTTATGGGTAAGTGTTTCCTTCAAAAATTTTCAGAATCAGAGTACGTGTGCTGGGGGGTGTATTTTGAGATATTGCAAGTAGGATAAATTGGTTAACTGAATAGGGAAATTCCACACTTTTGAGCATGAATTGATATATTTGTACAACATTTGGCTAGTTTCGAGTCCTTGGGTGACAAGTTTGGAGTTTTCTGGCGCGTTCTTGACCCGGAAAGTAGGTTCGACACAAGGTGAGTCTCATTTCTAACCTTGTAAGAGGGAATTGTCCCCATATGCGATAATAAATAATTACATGTCCTTATTTGCGGGGGCTACGCACGCACGAAGTGACAGGAGTCCGTGCGTAGCTACTACTATGTTATGTTGGGTAGTTCTAGGAATCACAAGCATGCTTATATGTGCCTTACATGTGTTCCTAAATGCATTTTGAGTTGCTTATTATCCTTGAATTGGCATGAGAACATTAGGAATTTATTTTCCATATTATACTGCTTAAGTTCTTGCTTCAAAGTATAATCTCTGTTAACTCCCTAAATATTGATAATTTTATGTATGTATGCGGCACCCGCATCACATGTATGATTTGTGAGCGGAATAGCCCTACTATTATGTCAACCGCGTCGCATGTTCAATTCGCGAGCAGGGTAATAGATGCATCTATGGTTCTAGCCGTTCGACCCTCGACAATGCACATTTATTTTGACGACTCTTCGCCGTACGCTTCCGACCTATTGTGTGCTATATGATTTACGGGAAATTTGTTGTAATTGTATAAACTGTTTCATGTGAAAAAGGAAATTTAGTACATTATATGCTAGTGAAATTTGACATGCAAAGGTAATTACAACTATACTTGATATTTTATATCTTTGTGATTTATACGACTGCTATGCCTGCCTAGTTCCTATTAAATTGTGTTACTCAGAAAATGTTGACCCTAGTAAGTATCACGTCTACCTTTCATCACTACTTCTTCGAGATTAGGCGGGATACTCATTGGGTACATATTTGTTTATGTACTCATGCTACACTTCTATACTTAATTCTACAGGCTCTGAGGCAGGTGCATCTGAGTATTCATCCGGCGCTCGTCCCTGACGTATAGTGGGCGTAGACTTTTCGCTGAGCTGCTTTCCTTGACGCTTAACTCTGGAAGCACCTTGGAGTTCCTCTTTTCTTTCATTATGTCTGTATTATCTCTTCAGACAGTAGGGCAAACTTGTACTTTCTTTTGGATAGTAGTTTCTATTAGATGCCCATAGACCTGTGACGCCAGTTCCTGGCATGCCCACGTAGTGGATATTCTATTCTTTTGGGTTGTAATGATGGTGGTGATTACTATATTTATTGCTCACTTTGGTCGTTTAAGTCACTAATTTACTTCAAATTTATGTTTTTGAAAGAAAAACCTCTTAAATATGGTGAATTTTTTATAAATTAAAAATGGATCACTAGTAAATTAAATTTGGCTTGCCTGACATCGAAGTTTGGCGCCATCGCGACCTAAATTGGGATTTGGGTCGTGACATAACTTGAGATAGAGAGCTCGGATTTGGACAAAATTTTGAGAAATTTTAAGAAGCATCGATTGGATAATGATTCTCACTTGTTTTTGGTTATATCCTAGTAATTTATCATTAATTTCACCCTTTAAATTTTGGATTTGGGTTCAGAAAATTGGGAAAAAAGAGAAAGGTTCTTCAACCAAATTTTTGAGTTTTGATTGATATTTTGATGTCGGATTTGAATAATTTTGGTACGAGTGAACTCGTGGGTGAATGGGTGTTCGTATTTTGTGACTTTTACCTGATTCCTAGATGTGGTCCCGGGTCGACATTTTGGGGGCGATTTTCAAAATTCTAGTTAAAATCTTGATTTCATTAATTAGATTAGTCTAATATAGTAGTATTTATGGTATGTAATTGTTTTGGCTAGATTTGGTCCATTCAGAGTCGGATAATCGAGGAAAGGGCATTCTTATTGGTTGATTGAGCTTGGTTCAAGGTAAGTGGCTTGCCTAACCTTTTGTGATATTTAAGGGCCGTGTACACGAGGTGACGAGTGCCTACACGGGCTAATTATTGTAAAATCAGGTTTTCACTAAGTAGTATCCTGTTACACCTTAACTGAGTTATACTAGCATGTGTAGTTATCCTGTTTAGCTTAGTTTCGCATGTCTACGTGTCTTAAATGCTTATTTGAAATATGTGCAACATGTTTTGTTGAATTCCTACCTTTACTTGATTTGTATCAACCATAGTTGTAGAATTCTTGTTGTCAATTGCTTTGTCCACTGATTGAGCTGTGTGTTTACTTTTGGAACTACGAGGCGGTACCTCGGGAGATCCCCCTACACATTTACTTTGGGACTACGAGGCGGTACCTCGGGAGATCCCCCTGCATATTTACTTTTTGGAGTACGAGGCGGTACGTCGGGAGATCCCCCTACATATTTACTTTTGGGACTACGAGACGGTATCTCAGGAGATCCCCTGTTGAGTATTTATTTTTGGGACTACGAGACGGTATCTTTGGAGTGCCCTTGTTGTTATCTCATTGTGCTGTATTATTATTTCTATGTGAATTCTTTCTGTTAAATTCTCAGCCTTTATTCATTTTATTATATCATATGTCTTATTATTATATCCCAATAGGGCCCGCACCTGACCTCGTCACTACTCTACCGAGGTTAGGCTTGGCACTTACTGGGTACCGTTGTGGTGTACTCATGCTACTCTTCTGCACATGTTTTGTATGCAGATCCAGGTGCTTCTTATCAGCCTTGCTATTAGCTGAGAGTTTTTGCTATTGCATGGAGACTTCGAGGTACATTTGCCGCGTCCGCAGATCTCGGAGTTTTCTTTTATTCCCTCCTTTTTGTACTTTCTTAGAATCTGGTGTATATAGATACTAGTTTTCGTTTGTAGCTTGTGACTTATGATTACCGAGTTTTAGGAACTCTGTTTATACTCTAGTACTGGGTTGCTTGCACATGCCGAGCGACATTTTATCAGCTTATAGTTATCTATTGCAGTCTTGTTGTTAAATTTTGTTTTCATTTCTTTTATTATGCAATTTCTTAGGCTTACCTAGCTTAGAGACTAGGTGATGTCACGACATCTTACGGAGGGAGCTATAACGACCCGACCGGTCGTTTTGAGATCTAGCACGTCGTTCAATAGTTTGAGGCTGTGAGTAGCTCCGTTTCAGGTATTATGACTTGTAGGCATGGTTGGAACTGAATTCTGGGGAGTTTAGAGTTGATTTGGAAAGAAAAATTCTCATTTCAGAAGCCTTAAGTGGAAAGAATCAACTAAGATTGGGATTTTGAGTAAACGACCTCTGAATCAGGATTTGAAGGTTCCTGCAGGTTCGTATGATGATTTCAGACTTGGGCGTATGTCAAGATCAGGTTTTGGATAACCCGGGGGCGTTTCGATGCATATTGTGGAAGTCAGCATTTTTGAAGAAATTTCCTAAGTTTGGCCTGAAGCTCACTTCAATGACATTGATGTTCGTTTGGGATTCCGAGTCTGGGAATAGCTTTGTATGGTGATTCTGGAATTGGGAGCACGATTGGAAGTGAATTTGGATGTCCATAGGTCATTTTGAAGTCATTTGGCTAAAGATAGAAATTTGAAGGTTTTTGTGAAATCCGACCGGAAGTGGAAATTTTGATATCGGGGTCGGAATACGATTCCGGAAGTTGGAGCAGGTCCGTAATGTCGAATATGACTTGTGTGCAAAATTTGGGGTCAATCGGACGTGATTTGATAGGTTTCAGCATCAGATGTAGAAGTTGGAAATTTCTAAGTTCATAAAGTTTGAGTTTGAGTGTGATTCATGATTTCGGCGTTGTTTGATGCGATTTGAGGCCTTGATCAAGTCCGTGGGATGTTATGGGACTGAGTCGTATGATTTGGACGGGGTCTCGGGGGCCTCGGATGTGTTTTGGGGCAATTTCGGACCATTTTTCTTTGTTTTGCTGCTGTTGTCTTCTGGTGTGCTATGCGATCGCGGTCCCTTGTGTGCGATCGCATAGAAGGAAATTTAAGGGCTACTGGTTTGGCTTGTGCGTTCGCGGAGAAGGGAGTGCGAACGCGGTGGCTTGGGTTGTGATCTCTATCCGAATGCGGGGTCAGGTTTGCGAACGCGTAGAGGAAAGGAGAGCTGGGGGCCCTTTGGCCTATGCGAACGCGGGGAGGGGACCGCGAACGCGGAGTGTTGGCTCAAGGAGACTATGCGAACGCGCTCAGGGTGTCGCGAACGCAGAGAGTAATTGGGGCCTGGGCAGATTAGTTTATATGCGAAATTTTGGCCATTTCCTCACTATTTTCATCTTGGCATGGTGATTTTGGGAGGCTTCAAGGGGGATTTTCATCATGCATATCAAGGTAAGTAAGTTCCTCTCGTTTTTAAGTTAAATACAAGATTATATGAATGGATTAAACATGGAAATTGGTAGGAAATTGGGAAATCTTAAAGGAACCTAGAAAATGGTAATTTGGGTTTTTAGCCACGAATTTGAGCATGGAATTTAGAGTAAATTGTATATTTGAACTAGTAAAGCTATGGGTAGAATGTATCTTCAAGAAATTCGGATTCCGGGCACGTGGGCCCAAGGGCATTTTGGTCATTTCTCTGAGTGGAGTTGGGGAAATTATATAATTTGGAATTGTTGCGAATATTAGAGTATATTTTCATTGGTTTGTCGTTGTTTGGATAGTTTTGGAGCGCTGTGCAACGATTTGAGTCGTCGGAAGGGCTTGGAGGCCGGTTATGGAATTTCGGAGCGAGGTAAGTCTCCTTTATAACTTTGTGAGGGGGAATTGTCCCCCTAGGTGAACTAATTAAGTATGTGTTACTATCTGCGGGGGCTACGTATGCACGAGGTGACGGGAGTCCGTGCGTAGCTACTATTATGCCATGTCCGGGTAGCCTAGGACCCACTAGCATGCCTTACCTGTTGTACCTGTGATCTTGTATGTAATATTAGACTGCTAATCTAATTGAAATTGTAATTGAATGACTAAAGAAGATTAGAGTTTATTTTCTTAAGCATCTAAAAAGAGAATTGATTTCCTTCGCGGGCAATTGTATTTTCGGATAAGTTTATATTATTAAACAGTATTAGACTTGGCAAATAAATTTCGAAAAAGGATTTAAACACTATTTTGTTGTTTTTAAAAGAGAGATTTGTCATTAACTTGGGTACTTGTTTTCCCGACATATTCGGGGTGGACTGTTGCTTGTGCATGAATGCATGTGACCGCTTTGAAATTTATATTTCGCAAGCGAAGTGTTATTTCCCCCACTCTCATGGGAGCGGGCCGTACGCCACGGCGTATTTTAAAATGCACTTATAGTTCGGGCCGTTCGACCCTTGGCAGTGCATAGACATGATTATTATATTGAGAGGTGCACTTATGGTTCTGGCCGTTCGACCCTCGGCAGTGCATAGACATGAGTATTTTATTGAGAGGTGCACTTTTGGTATGGGCCGTTCGATCCTCGGCAGTGCACATAGATAATTATTATGACGACTCAGTCCGGTTGTCCTTGTCCCGTATGTGTATGCTAAATTGGCAAATATATTTTTTTTCATGATTTTTGAAGTGATAAGATATTTGGGGGAAAATAAAGAAGTAATGGTTGATTTATGATGTTTGGGGGAATACAAAGAGGAAATTGTTTATTTAAGATATTTTGGAAAATAATGAGAAAGTGGTAACTGTTTGTTACTTCTAGTATTTACTTGGATTTCAGTGCCTTATATATATGCTGCTTTACTACCTTTACATGCCTATCGTGTTCATCTTATATTGTTAATTAATTTGCTGGCCTTGGTGAGTGTCTAATTTGACCTCTCGTCACTACCTCTCTGAGGCTAGGCGGGCGACTTACTGAGTACACGTAGTTTTTGTACTCATGCTACACTTGCTGCGCATTTTATTGCACAGGTACTTTCATAGCAATGTGGAGGATTCGGAGACTTAGGCGAGCTGCATCATCCGTAGGCGATCCGCAGCTAACAGAGTCTCCCTCGTACTGTATTTATTTTCATTTTAAATTCCTTGTCCAACTTGTATTTCGGACAAGCTTTGTAATGATTGTATAAATTCTTAGAAATTGCTCATGTACTTGTGACACCGGGTTCTGGGATGTGTTGAGATATAATTGCTCAAATGGAATAATCGAACTATTGTTTTACTCGACAAATTTTATTTAGTGAATATGTAATAAAGTGTAAGGAAATGGTTCTTCATAAATGATAAAACAGGAAATTGTTTCAACTAATTAATGTTTGACTTGCCTGACAATGATGTCCGGCGCCATCACGACCTTACGGATTTTGGGTCGTGACAGGAGATTTGGGTCGTGACATAACCAAATTTAATAACTAAACACAAAAATCAATATAAAATTTAAATAATGATATGTTCTATTTAATTTTAATATTACCGATAAAATTCCATTTCAAATTCGAAAAAGATATTAGAGTTTAATAGATCTTGGCATATGAATATGAACGATCAAACGGATTGACGCATTTTAATAATAATGTTTAAGATAGTAGTGGTACAAATTATTATTTAAAATAAATTAAAATAGATTCCCTTTTTAGTTCTATAAAATATTACATCCCATGTGAGGATCACAAATATTTTTAGATATTTTTTAAAGAAATTTTTATGTAAATTCTTAACAGTATATATAAAAACTATATATTTATATGTTAGTTTGGTTCGAATTTTTTTACTCAATACCAAACCTAATCAGGTATTTAAATATGTTTGGTTAGACTTTTTGGTTTGGTGCGGTTTTCCAGTTCGGTTTGAATCCTCCTAATTAAATTTGTTGAATTTTTTTTTACAGTATTTATTATTCATTAAGGAAAAAGAATAGTTTGTTTTTGCTCCCGAGAAATAAAATAGAAGAGTTGCCTCTTCCTTGCACTATTGGCAACAAATTTGAATTTTGACTTTAAGGTTTGCCCATGGGGTAAGCTGAGGTCAAAAAATCAAGGTCATCCATTTTAATGTCATTGGGTGTAATTTCCTTTCTTATGTTAGTTGGCTAGTCTCCTTTAGAATGAACTTAAGAATATATAATTTTTTTTATATATATATAATAAGCTCTTAAATATTCAAAGGCTAAATGTTCATGTTGAAACTGAAAAGAAAGCATGATAACTTGTGAAATTGAAGTAATAAAATTATCAAACTGGAAAAAACATTAAGTTGAGTATATTGATTGAGATGCATGATTGAGAAGTTCTATGGGGTAAAGTTTCTTCCTTATTAAGCAATTAGCTAAATATGATCAACAATCATCATTTTTGAACACTCTTATGTTTTATAACTCAGACATAATTTTCATAATAAAAAGTATGTAATTCTTTTAACATTAATATTCATTGGTACAGGTTAGACGCGCAATGCACGTACTCTTAGACTAGTATAAAAGATACATAAGTAGGAAAAATTTGTCCCAACCAGGCTTCTTGGGTGGTTCAGAAGGTGATCAAAGGCAATACAATATTTTAATAGTAACACATGATAGTTATTTTCTTAGCCGTCCAACAATATTCTATGTAGGCTTTTAAGGCTAACCGAATTTAATAACTAAACATAAAAATCAATATAAAATTTAAATAATGATATATTCGATTTAATTTTAATATTACAGATAAAATACCATTTCAATATGAAAAAGATATTAGAGTTTAATAGTGTGATGACCCGGTAGGTCATCTAGAGTTTTAAACCTTAAATCAGTGTTTTGAAGCCATTAATATCTCATTTTAGCCTTCTTCAATATGTGTGCGCAGTCCGGGTATTTTTTTTCGGAAAGTTAATATGTTAAACATTGATAAAATATGGGATTTAGCCTTTAAAGTCTATTTGAGCTGACTTTGGTCAACGTTCTGAGCAAACGGACTCGGATCCGTGTTTTGACTGTCCCGGTAGGTCGGTATCGCGTTTGGGACTTGGGCGTATGCCTGAAATTGAATTTTGAGTTCCCTTAGCTCGAGTTTTCATATTTTGTTGAAAAATTGAAATTTAAAGACCTAATGACTTAGAAGGTTTGACTTTGTTGATATCCGGTTCGTATTTTGGTTCCGAAATATAGTATAGATTTATTACTATATTTATGACTTGTCTGTCAAATTTGGTGAGAAACGGAGTTGGTTTTGACGTGATTTGGACGTCGGGATGTTAAAATAGCAATTCTAAAGTTTTCTTGAAAATTTCATTTGGTGTCTGATTCGTAGTTCTAGTTGTTTTTTTTGGTGTTTTGATCATGCAAGCGAGTTCGTTTGAGGTTTTTGTACTTGTGTGCATATATGGTTTGGAGCCCCGAGGTCTCGGGTGAGTTTCAGATAGCCTACAGACCATTTGAACCTTGAAAAAATTTGGGTTTTGAGCTTCAGTTGTCATCTAGTGTGTTGTGCTTTGCGATCGTGAAGCCTTTCTCGCAACCGCGAAGGGGAATTTGGGACTGGGGAGGTTTTTTCCTACGCGAACGTGTGACCTTGGTCGCGAACGCGGAGCTTTGGGGTGTTTGCTCTACGCGAATGCGACCAGTCACATGCGAACACGTAGCATTAGATAGGCTTGGCAAGGGGATTTGAGGTAACTCTACGTGAACGCGAACCCAGTCTCGCGAACGCGGAGGTGAGGCGGGATAGACCTTCGCGAACGCGTGGAGTTACTCTCGATCGCGTAAGCCATTTAGGCCATGTTTTTTTGCAAACGCGTCAGGTTTCACTCGCACGCGATGAACACCTGATACCAGTGATTTAAAACAGTATTTCTCCCATTTTCCATAAACCTTCCATTTAAGCTCGGCCTAGAGGCGATTTTAAAGAGAAAACTCAACACCAATTCAGAGGTTTGTACACTCTAACTCATTTTTTTCCATTTCTAACATCAGCTATTAATTTCTAGCCCTAATATTTTTTCTTCCATGGTAGTAAACTAGGGATTTAGGAGGAATTGGATTTTTTTTTTGTAAATTAGGGATTTAGACCTCAAATTGAGGTTGGATTTTGAAATAAATTGCATAATCGGGATGGGGGGTGAATGGGTAAATGGATTTTGATCCGAACCTCGGGTATTGACCAAGCAGGCTCAGGGTTGATTTTTGACTTTTTGGGGGAAAATTTGAAACTTCTAACTTTATGCATTGTAATTGATTCCTTTAGCTATATTTGATATTATTTAGTTAGTTGTGGTTAGATACGAGTGGTTTGGAGGCGGATTCTAGGGGAAAGGTCCTGGCAGAGCTTTGAGTTGGTATTTGGAGCGAGGTAAGTGTCATGGTTAACCTTGACTTGAGAGATTAGGATGTGTTTGCCTATTTGCTACATGTTTAGATGTTTTGTACAACGTATATGTGAGGTGAAGATTAATTATTCGTTGTTATTGGGTCAAAGCATGCGGTGGAACTTGTTTTCTTGCAATTTATTTCCTTCTTTGATCATGATATCCATGCTTAGACTAGTTAATTACTAAATTGAACGTTCTGTTTGCATTTATGAGCTACTTTAGATAATTGAGTATGGTTTTCCGAAGTTTAGGTTGGTAATGGGGAAATATTGTTGATGTGAGGCATGTTCTTGCTTATTCCGTCTACCTTTTGATTATGCTCATTGTCATATGGTAAGGGATAATGTTAATGCACGAAGGGTGATGTCGTGCCGTATCTATTGATTACGATGAAAGTGAGAGTAAAAGCACGAAGGGTGATGTCGTGCAGCTATTATTGTTTCACAGTGAGGTTGAGAGTGAAAGCGCGAAGGGTTATGCCATGCAGTTATTATTGTTTTACAGTGAGGTTGAGAGTAAAAACACAAAGAATGATGTCGTGCCGATATTATTGTTTCACAGTAAGGTTGAGATTAAAAGCATGAAGGGTGATGTTGTGCCGATATTATTATTTCATAGTGAGGTTGAGAGTAAAAGCAAGAAGGGTGATGCCGCACTGTTTTGTTCATTATGTTTATTCGTTTTGCTGGTTAAAGGCTTATTTACTGTTTCTTGTTATCATTCCCTGTAGTATTCATTGTATCTTGTACCCCCTCTTCGCATGTCCCCTCCCAAAATCACATGCTTAGCTTTTATTTGTCATTGTGTTGTATGTATATTGTTATCTGCACAGGTTTATTTTACGTAGGTGTCTTATCATAGCCTCGTCACTACCTCGTCGAGGTTAAACTCGACACTTACGGAGTACATTGGGTCGGTTGTACTCATACTACACTCTGCACTTCTTGTGCAAATTTTGGTACTGGTCCCAGCTGTCCGTGAGTTGTTTTAGCTCAGATTTTCCTTTGGAGACTCGAGATAGTTCTGTTTGCGTCCGCAGATCTTGAAGTCCCCTTCC
This sequence comes from Nicotiana knightiana, assembly GCA_005239525.1. Classification (NCBI taxonomy): domain Eukaryota; kingdom Viridiplantae; phylum Streptophyta; class Magnoliopsida; order Solanales; family Solanaceae; genus Nicotiana; species Nicotiana knightiana. Next base: position 17,055 of record ML381243.1, read on the forward strand.
ATTTCCCCTATTTTACTGTTCTTTTCGTTCAAGACAATTGTATTTATTTCAAACCCTGTTTGTTGAGACTCTAGAAGTTCGTGAATTTTAACTCCAAATCCGGGTTGTACTTAGATACTAATGATGTTTATGTTATTTCGCACTAATTATAAATTTCAGTTCGTCTTAATTGGTTTTATTTATCGTAATTGATTAAAATTGGCTTGAAGATCCTCTAACATTGGCTTGCCTAGAAAGTGAATTGTTAGGAGCCTTCATGATCCTAAAGGTGGGATTTCCGGGTCGTGACAAGTTGGTATCAGAGCACTAGGTTGCCTAGGTCTCAGACTCTACTAAGCCTGCTCGTGACTTGTTAGGAGCCTTCATGGTCCTGTACCGATTCTCCAGACTCTACTAAGCCTACTCGTGACTTGTTGTTATCAGAGCACTAGGTTGCCTAGGTATCACAAGTCACGAGCAGGCTTAGTAGAGTCTGGAGAATCGGTACAAAGACATCTGTGCTTATCTTCCAGAGGCTATGAAGTTTAGGAACTAATTTCACTTCTATTCCTCTATGTCTTGCGATTTTATTATATCATTTTTGATTGAATTATTATATTCTTTTCCTCCACAGATGGCGAGAACACGTGCTACGTCTTCAGTTGGGCAGCAGCCGGAGCCCCAGTGGCAACTCCTACGAGGGGCAGAGGTCAAGGCCTAGGTCGCGCCAGAGGCCAAGGTAGAGGTAGAGCTCAAACTAGAGCTCGAGAAACACCACCAGCAGTGGAGCCTCAGGTGGATTTTGATGAGGAGGTTCCAGCTCAGACTATATATGTTGGACCAGCTCAGGTCCCGGAGGGGTTCATCGCCACCTAGTGCTTCAGGATGCTCTAGTCCGTCTAGTGGGCCTCATGGAGAGTGTGGCCCAAGACAATACAGTTCCTATGGCACCAGCCGTCTCTCAGGCTCGGGGGAGGAGCACAGACTCCCGCTACTCACACTCCGAAGCAGATGGCTCCCTAGTATCAGACTCCAGCAGCCCCGCCAGTTGGGATAGTTCAGCTGGTTGTTGCGCCACAGGCCGGTGATGGACCCGCCATGTCTTCTGAGGCTTTATGGAGATTGGACAAGTTTACTACGCTCTTTCCAGTTTACTTCAGCGGTTCCCCTTCAGAGGACCCACATGATTATCTTGACAGCTGCCACGAGGCGCTTCGGAACATAGGTATAGTTAAGACCAATGAGGTCGATTTTACTGCATTTCAGATGACGTGTTCCGCCAAAAAATGGTGGAGGGACTATGTGTTCACCATTCCAGTTGGGTCGCCTGTTCTTACTTGGGACCAGTTCTTTCAGCTCATCCTAGAGAAGTTCATTCCTACCACATTGAGAGAGGATTACCGTCAGCAGTTTGAGCGTCTCCAGCAGAGAAGTATGACTATTCCTTAATACGAGACCCATTTTGTGGATCTAGCCCGTCATGCTATTTTTTTGCTTCCTATTGAGAGGGTGAGGAGGTTTATTGATGGACTCACTCACCTATCAGGCTTCATATGGCCAGGGATACTAGGGGTGAGATATCTTTTCAGGCGGCTGCAAATGTCACCCGGCTGATCGAGATGGTTTTTGCATAGGAGAGAGGATAGGGGTCTGATAAGAGGCCTCGTCATTTCGTAGGTTTAATGGCGCCTCGTCTGGAGGTAGGGGTACTTTTGGTAGAGGCCATTCTTCCAGGACGTTTCATTCAGCACTCCAGGCATCTCACAGTGCTTCAGGTTGTCGCAACCCTCATATGTCTCATCCCGATCATCTAGCCTACAGTGCACCACCAGCTCCTATTAGTGCACCTCCGCTCTAGAGTTTTCAGGGTGGTTACTCAGGTCAACAAGGTCAGTTTTAGGGTCAGCCGCTATAGAAGTCGAGGTCATATTATACTTGTGGTGACCCGAGGTATATTGCTAGGTTTTGCCCTCAGGCACCGGACATCTCACAACAGCAGGGTTCTCGTGCCATAGTTCTGACAGCGGTTGCTACATCGCCTGCTCAGCCTACCAGAGGCACGGGTTAGGCAGCCAGAGGTAGATGTCAGATTGTTAGAGGTGGAGGTCAGGCCATTAAAGGTGGAGGCCAGCCAGTTAGAGGCCGTCCCAGGGACGTGGTTCAGAGTGGTGGGCCCCAACCCTAATGTTATGCTTTCCCATCCAGGCCTGACGCTAAGCCATATAATGCTTTTATCACATTTATTGTTTCAGTTCGCCATAGGGATGCTTCAGTTCTATTTGATCAGGGCTTTACTTATTCCTGCGTGTCATCCTATTTTGCTTCGTATCTGGTTGTGCCTCATGATTCTTTGATTGCTCCTGTGTATGTGTCCACACCTGTGGGAGATTATATTATTGTAGATCGTGTCTATCATTCGTGTGTGGAAACCATTGAGAGTCTCAAGACTAGCGTCGATCTTCTACTTCTCGATATGGTTGATTTTGATGTCATCTTGGGCATGGATTGGCTGTCACCTTATTATGCTATATTAGATTATCACGCCAAGACAGTGACCTCAGCCTTGCTGGGGTTGCCTCGATTAGAGTGGAGAGGGACTCCTGGCCATTCTACCAGCAGGGTTATCTCTTAAGTGCAGGTTCGACATATGGTAGAGAAGAGGTGTCTAACTTGGCTTATGTCTACGATTCCAGTATGGAGGTTCCTTCCATGGATTCAGTACCAATTGTTCGTGAGTTTCTAGATGTGTTTCTTGCAGATCTGCCGGGGTGCCACCCGATAGGGATATTAACTTCTGTATTGATTTGGCTCCGGGCACTCAGCCCATTTCTAAGCTTGTAACGACCCGACCGGTCATTTTGCGTTAGGACCCCGTTCCCCTAAAATTAGACTTCCAGTAGCGGCTTATTTTGATTTATGTCCTGCGGAGTCAGGTGGTTCGGGATTTGGAAGTGTATAGAGTGCTATAGGGACACTTGGTTCCTTAAGGTTGGCCTTTTTGGCCAAATTTGACTTCTGTCAACATTTTCAGTAAAAGACCTCAGAATCAAGTTCCGACAGTTCCAGTAGCTTCGTATGATGATTTCAAACTTGGGCGTATGTTCAGAATGGGTTTTCGATGACACCTGGAGCGTTTCGGCGCCCAATATAGAAATAGGAATTTCTTTGAGTTTGAAATTTGGTTTGGAACGTGTTTTTGTGTTATCGAGGTCCGAATGGAATTCTGAGATCGGGAATAGTTCCTTTATGTAATTTATTACTTGCTTGCAAAATTTTGTGTAATTCTGACTAGTGTAGGTCGGTCTGGTGCATCGTTATAGAATGCAAGAACTTGAAGTTCTTAAGTTATGATTTTAGGGGTTTTTGGTAGGTGATTTTGAGTTTTAGCGTTGTTTTAAGTGTTCCGAAGGCTCGAGCGAGTCCGTATTATAATTTGGGACTTGTTGGTATATTTAGACGAGGGCTCGGGTGGGCCTAGGGGCCTCCCAGGAACCCAACGGGGCTAAAAACCAGCTAAAATAGCTGCTGGTGCACCTGCTCTGGTGTGGCCGCAGGTGCGGTTGCCCAGTCACAGGTGTGGGAAAGCATCGCAGGTGCGACCCCAGGTGAGATCCCCCTTTCTCGCAGGTGCGGAAAAAGGCCCGCAGGAGTAGAACCGCTGGTGCGGTCATCCCTCTGCAGGTGTGACCCCAGGCCCACTCGCCCAGTTCCGCAGGTGCGAGCCCCAGCTCGCAGGCGCGAGACCGCAGGTGTAGTCCTCGAGCCACAGGGCGGAACCCCTATAGGCCAGGCAGTGTGTTTCCTTTAAAACACGGAATTTCACCCCTTTCTTTCATTTTCCACAACCATTAGAGACTTCGGAGCTTGGGGAAAGAGGTTCCACGACCTAACTACTAAAGAGGTAAGTAAATTCCACTCTAACACTAGTTTCAAACATGAATTACTAGTTAAACTCCCTACTAAATCATTGAAAAATCAAGAGTTGGGTAGTAAATTTAGGGTTTTTGAGAAATTGGTGAATTACCCATTTATTGCTATGAATTCAAGTACAAACCTCATAAAAACGATCCTTAGGCTATGGGTGATTGATTCCTTCAAGAGTTTTCATAATTCGGTGTGCGGGCCCGGGGTTGAATTTGGGAATTCTTCAAGAATGTTAAATTATTGAATAAATAGGAAAATTCCCCTACCTTGAGCTTTTATTGATATAATTGTACCACATTTGGCTAGCTACGAGTCCTCGGGTGTAGATTTCGTAGCTCGGGCGCATCCTTTATCCGAGGGGTAGATTCGACACGAGGTGAGTCTACTTTCTAACCTTGTAAGAGGGAATTGTCCCCGTAGGTGTTCTATATGCTGTGAGAAATTGCTTTGGGGGCTACGTGCATACAAAGTGACGAGGATCCGTATGTAGTGACTATTATGCTATATCGGGTAGTTTTAGGGCTCACATGCATGTTTTATGTGACGTATATGTACCCTTAGCGTACCTTGAGTTGGCGTACCTTGAGTTGCTTATTATCATTGAATTAGTGTAGAAATGGGGAAAGTTGCATTTGAATTCCAGTTGAATCATCCTTGTTACAAGTTCAGCACTCGAGTTGTAGGTATGATTCGCTATCGAGGGAAGTTTTATGATATTCAGTATACGTGTGTCAGCACTCGAATCGCAGGTATGATTCGCGATCGAGGGAAGCTTTATGATATTCAGTATAAGTGTGTCAGCACTTGAATCGCAGGTATGATTCACGATCGAGGGAAGCTTTATGGTAATTTGGTATAAATATGTCAGCACCCGAGTCACAGGTATGATTCGCGAGCGGGGGAAGCTTTATGACAATTCAGTGATTAGATATTCCTTCGACTCCGGACGGTTGTCTTATCCTTGTGTGCGCATGACTATTTGGTACTGTTTTATTGATATTGGCTTGACATGTAATTGGGAAAAAAAGGAAAGTGCACATTGTTGTTTATTCTCAGCAGTTACTTGGATTTCTATACTTGATACGTATTTGCTGCTCACTGTCTTACATGTTTACTGTACTTCATCATATCCTGTCATATTATATTGTTGGACCCTAGTGAGTGTCAGGTCAACCTCTCGTCACTACTTCTTCGGGATTAGATAGGATACTCACTGGGTACATATTTATTTTTGTTCTCATGCTGCACTTCTGTACTTAACTGTACAGGTTCTGAGGCTGGTGCATCTGGTTATCAGACCGAAGCTAGATATTGACTGTAGCGGACCTGACTTCACGGTGAGTTTCTTCTCCTGACGATCCTCAGCAGCGCCTTGGATTTCTTTTGCTTATTTTCCCGTCTACTTATTTCAGACAGTGGGACTTTATATACATATTTTGTCTTTAGTAAATACACTTAGATTGCCCGTGATACTCGTGACACTAGTTCCTGGCACACACGTGGTAGTTGTTTGGGGAGTTTGGGCTGTATATTTATGTATACTTGCATGTTGGCTCGCGCGTCTTTATGGTTACTTTTGGACCTGAAACTGGGTTATTGTCTTTGATGTCACATTTTAACTTGTTAAATTCGGTAAATGGTAAATTATTTAATCGAAAAAAAAAGAACACTTAGTGAAATTTGTGTTGGCTTGCCTAACCCCGCGGTTGGGTGCCATCATGACCTGCATTAGGAGTTGGGTCGTGACAACGTGGTATCAGAGCTTTAGGTTCACGTAAGTCTCACGAGTCACGGGCAGACCCAGTAGAGTCTTGCGGATCGGCACGGAGACGTCTGTAATTATCTTCAGGAGGCTACGTGGTGTTAGGAAAACTCTCTTTATTCATATTCTATCGTGCAACCGGTGATGTACTTAAACTCATTCTTCTAATCTCTCACAGATGGTGAGGACACGCGCATCCAATGTTCCTGATCTGGGAGATGCCGCTATACCGCCACACGAGGACGTGGTAGAGGCAGGGGAGGGCACCGACCCGAGGTTGGGATGAGGGCGTCCCAAAGCTATTTCAGTTGCACCACCGGAGGATCCCATCATAGAGGAGCAGGACGAGGTGCCTCCGGTAGATCCTGATCCAGCGAACTTCATGACAGCGCCAGGCTTCCAGGAGGTTATGGGCCGTATGATGAGATTCATGGACACCATGTCCCAAACTAGTTTATTTCCAGCAGATCCTGCCACTTCACAGGCGGGATGAGGAGTCTAGATCCCTACCGCCCAGGCCGCTAGACAGGCAGCAGCGACACATCATACCCCGGGTACACTGCCCGTGGGTGGTACCCAGCCTGTAGTAGTAGCACCGGAGCCCAGACCAGCTGCGGATGGCGATCAGCAGAAGATGTTAGACAGATGGACTCGATTGTGCCCTCCAGTTTTCGGGGGTGAGCGAGGTGATGATGCCCAGGACTTCATTGATAGGTGCAGGAATATAATGCACAACATGAGGATCCTAGCATCCCATGGAGTGGATTTTACCACATTCCAGTTAGAGGGTAGAGCTCGCAGGTGGTGGCAGTCTTATATTCTCAGCAGGCTAGCAGATTCTCCTACTGTCAGTTGGGAGCTGTTCACATAGATGTTCTTGGACATATATATTCCACCCATTGAGAGGGAAGAGATGCGGGTTCAGTTTGAGCAGTTAGAGTAGGGGCAGATGTCTGTGACAGATTATGAGGTCAGATTTTCAGAGCTGTCATGCCATGCACTTATGATATTACCCACCGATGCTGAGAGAGTGTGGAGGTTTGTAGCAGGGTTGCATCCAGGAAGGCTTATCCCACGTTTCAGGGCAAGACAATGCAGCAGGGTTATCAGCCTATGAGTTCAACACCAGCAGTCCGTCCACCTAGGGGTGGAGGACAAGTCAGCAGGGGTCGTCCTAGAGGGGAGGCCAGTCAGGAGGGGGTCAGTCAACTCCTGTTCACTCCGGTGGGGCTCAGTCTTCAGGTAATCCAGCCAGATTCTATGCTATTCCATCCAGATCAGATGCAGTAGCCTCAGACGCCGTGATCACAGGTATTATCTCAGTATGTGGTAGAGAGGCTTCAGTATTACTTGATCCAGGATCCACTTATTCATATGTTTCAGCCCTATTTGCTCCCTTTCTGGATGTTTCTCGTGAGTCCTTGGGATCTTCTATATATGTGTCCACTCCTGTGGTCAATTCTGTTGTGGTAGATCAGGTTTATCGGTCTTGTGTGATCACCTTCTGTGGGTTCGAGACCAGATCTGACCTTTTATTGCTTGACATGGTTGATTTTGAGGTTATTATAGGCATGGATTGGCTATCTCCTTATCATGCCGTGCTTGATTTCCATGCCAAGACAGTTACTTTAGCCATGCCGGGTCGCCTAGGCTGGAGTGGAGGAGTTCTTCAGTTAGTGCAGCAAGCCGGGTTATCTCATTCATGAAGGCTCGACAAATGGTCGAGAAGGGTTGTCTGGTCTATCTTGCTTATGTGCGGGACACCACCGCCGAGTCCCCGACTATCGATTCAGTTCCAGTTGTCCGCGAGTTTGCTGATGTATTTCTTTCATACCTCCCAGGCATGCCTCCAGATCGGGATATTGATTTCTGCATTGAGTTAACTCCAGATACTCAGCCTATATCTATTCCTCCGTACCGTATGGCTCCTAAGGAGTTGAAGGAGTAGCTTGAGGAGTTATTAGCTAAGGGGTTTATCAGGCCGAGTGTATCGCCATGGGGTGCTCCAGTTCTATTTGTGAAGAAGAAGGATGGGTCTATGCGGATGTGTATTGATTACCGTCAGTTGAATAGGGTGACCATTAAGAACAACTATCCTCTGTCGTGCATCGATGATTTGTTTGACCAGTTGTAGGGTGCTCGCGTGTTTTCTAACATTGATTTGAGGTCGGGTTATCATCAGTTGAAGATTCGGGCCACAGATGTTCCGAAGACTGCATTTCGTACCGGATATGGCCATTACGAGTTCCTAGTGATGTTCTTTGGCGTGACTAATTCCCCAGCAACATTCATGGATTTGATGAATAGGGTGTTCAGGTAGTATATTGATTCCTTCGTCATTGTCTTCATTGATGACATTTTGATCTACTCCCGGAGCCTGGGTGAGCATGAGCAGCATTTGAGAGCGGTGCTTCAGACCTTGTGAGAGCAGAAGCTATATGCTAAGTTCTCCAAGTGTGGGTTCTGGTTAGAGTCTGTGGAATTATGGGGCATGTGGAATCCGGAGAGGGTATCAAGGTTGATCCTCAGAAGATTGAAGCAGTTCAGAGTTGGCCGCGTCCTACTTCAGGTACAGAGATAAGGAGCTTTCTGGGCCTAGCAGGTTATTATCGCCGATTCGTGAAAGGGGTTCTCTTCTATTGCAGCTCCATTGGCTAGGTTGCCTCAGAATAATTCCCTGTTTCAGTGGTCCGACGAGTGTGAGACGAGCTTTCAGAAGCTCAAGTCAGCATTGACCTAAGCACCGGTTCTGACATTGCCTTCTGAATCTAGGATATATATTGTGTATTGCGAAGCTTCACGCGTTGGGTTGGGATGTGTGTTGATGCAGGATGGGAGAGTTAATTCTTATGCTTCGCGTCAGCTTAAGGTTGATGAGAAGAATTACCCTGTGCACGACTTAGAGTTGGCACCGATTGTTCATGATCTGAAGATTTGGAGGCACCACTTGTATGGTGTGTCATGTGAGGTTTATACCGATCACCATATTTTGCAGCACTTATTCAAGCAGAGGGATCATAATTTGAGGCAGCGCAGATGGCTTGAGTTGTTGAAGGACTATGATATCACCATTCTCTATCATCCGGGCAAGGCAAATGTGGTAGCAGATGCCTTGAGCAGAAAGGCAGTGAGTATGGGTAGCTTGGCCTTCATCGCTGCAGAGGGGAGACCTCTAGCCTTGGACATTCAGTCCTTGGCTAATCGCCTAGTGAGGTTAGATCTTTCAGAGCCTTGTCGAGTTCTTGCGTGTGTGGTTGCTCAGTCTTCGTTATTGGGAGAGATCAGGGCTCGATAGATTGATGATCCATGCTTAGCAGAGCTTCGGGAGTCAGTGGTCCAGGGTAGGGCCAAGGATATTGCTATGAGCAAAGATGGTGTTTTGAGACTTCAGGGCCGTGTATGTGTTCCTAATGTTGATGGCCTGAGGGAGAGGGTTCTAGAAGAGGCACATAGTTCCCGGTATTCTGTTCGTCCTGGTGATACGAAGATGTATCGTGATTTGAAGCAGCATTTCTGGTGGCGGCGGATGAAGATGGACATTGTGGAGTATGTGGCCAGGTGCCTTAATTGCCAGCAGGTTAAATATGAGCATCAGAGGCCAGAAGTCCTGTTTCAGCAGATGCCCATTCCGGAGTGGAAGTGGGAGCGCATCATTATGGACTTCGTGGTTAGGTTGCCTCAGACTTTGCGGAAAGTGGACGCGGTTTGGGTCATTGTGGATAGATTGACCAAATCGGCGCATTTTATTCTTGTGGCTACTGCTTATACTTCTGAGAGGCTAGTCCAGATCTACATTCGGGAAATAGTCCGGTTGCACGGTGTGCCGGTGTCCATTATATCAGATCGAGGTCTTCAGTTCACCTCGCACTTCTGGAGGGCATTGCACAATGAGATGGGCACTCAGATAGATCTCATCACATCATTTCACCCTCAGACTGATGGCCAGTCGGAGCGTACAGTTCAGATATTGGAGGACACGCTCAGGGCTTGTGTGATTGATTTTGGGGGTAAGTGGGACCAGTTCTTTCCTTTGGCTGAGTTTGCGTACAATAACAGTTATTAGTCCATCATCGAGATGGCTCCATTTGAGGCTTGGTATGGTCGGCGGTACCGTTCTCCTATCGGGTGGTTTGAGCCTGGTGAGGCTAAGTTATATGGCACGGATCTAGTGAGAGATGCTCTGGAGAGGGTGAAGTTAATTCAGGAGAGGCTCCGCACAGTGCAGTCTAGACAGAAGAGTTACGCGGATCAGAGGGTGCGTGATGTAGCATTTACGGAGGGAGATAAGGTCCTGTTGAAGGTCTCACTGATGAACGGCATTATGAGATTCGGGAAGAAGGGCAAGCTGAGCCCAAGGTTTATAGGTCCTTTCGAGGTGTTGAGGCGGATCAGAGAGGTTGCTTATGAGCTAGCTTTACCTCCCAGGTTATCAAGAGTTCATCCGGTCTTTCATGTATCCATGCTCCGGAGATATCATGCCGACTTTTCTCACGTGGTTGATTTCAGCACTATTCAGTTAGATGAGAAGTTAGGCTACGAGGAGGAACCAATTGCTATTATTGATAGGCTGGATCGCCATTTGAGATCCAAGAGAATTTCTGCCATGAAGGTCCAGTGACGGGGCCAACCATTTCAGGATGCGACTTGGGAGTCCGAGTAGGACATGCGAAGCATATATCCACATCTTTTCAGCATTTCAGGTACGATTTTAGACCCGTTCGAGGACGAACGTTTGTTTATGAGGGGGAGAGTGTAACGACCCGACCGGTTGTTTAGCGTATTAGGACCCCGTTCCCCTAAATGAGACTTCCAGTAGCGGCTTATTTTGATTTATGACTTGCGGGGTCGGGTTGTTCGGGATTCGGAAGTGTATAGAGTACTGTAGGGACACTTGGTTTCTTAAGGTTGGCCCTTTTGGCCAAATTTGACTTCGGTAAACATTTTCAGTAAACAACCTTGAAATCGAGTTCCGACAGTTCCAGTAGCTTCGTATGATGATTTCAGACTTGGGCGGATGTTCGGAATGGGTTTTCGAAGATCCAGGGAGCGTTTTGGTGCCCAATATAGAAATAGAAATTTCCTTGAGTTTGAAATTTGGTTTGGAACGTGTTTTTGTTTTATCGAGGTCCGAATGGAATTCCTAGATCGGGAATAGTTCCTTTATGTCATTTATGACTTGCCTGCAAAATTTGGTATCATTCCGACTAGTTTAGGTCGGTCCGGCGCATCAGAATCCAAGAACTTGAAGTCTTAAGTTATGATTTTAGGGGTTTTTGGTAGGTGATTTGGAGTTTTAGCATTTTTTTGAGTGTTCCGAAGGTTCGAGCGAGTCCATATTATGTGGGCTTTATTGGTATATTTGGACGAGGGCTCGGGTGGGCCCAGGGGCCTCCCGGGCACCCAACGGGGCTAAAAACCAGCTAAAATAGCTGCTGGTGCACCTGTTCTAGTGTGTGACCGTAGGTGCGATGGATCAGTCGCAGGTGCGGGACCACTCCTGCGGTCCCAAGAATCGTGGTGCGACCCCAGGTGAGGTCCCCCTTTCTCGCAGGTGCGGACAAAGGTCCACAGGAGCGGAACCGCTGGTGCGGTCATCCCTCCGCAGGTGCGACCCCAGCCCCACTTGCCCAATTCCGCAGGTGCGAGCCCCAGCTCGCAAGCACGAGACTGCAGGTGTGGTCCTCGAGCCGCAGGTGTGGAACCCCAATAGGCTAGGCAGTGTGTTTCCTTTAAAACACGGAATTTCACCCCTTTCTTTCATTTTCCACCACCATTAGAGACTTGGGAGCTTGGGGAAAGAGGTTCCACGACCTAACTACTAAAGAGGTAAGTAAATTCCAGTCTAACACTAGTTTCAAACATGAATTACTAGTTAAACTTCCTACTAAATCATTGAAAAATCAAGATTTGGGTAGTAAATTTAGGGTTTTTGAGAAATTGGTGAATTACCCATTTATTGCTATGAATTCAAGTAGAAACCTCATAATAACGATCCTTAGACTATGGGTGAGTGATTCCTTCGAGAGTTTTCGGAATTCGAGTGTGCGGGCCCGGGGTTGAATTTGGGAATTCTTCAAGAATGTTGAATTATTGAATAAATAGGATAATTCCCCTACCTTGAGCTTTTATTGATTTAATTGTACCATATTTTCCTAGCTGCAAGTCCTCGGGTGTAGAGTTCGGAGCTCGGGCGCATCCTTGGTCCGAGGGGTAGATTCGACACGAGGTGAGTCTCCTTTCTAACCTTGTAAGAGGGAATTGTCCCCGTAGGTGTTCTATATGTTGTGTGTAATTGCTTTGTGGGCTACGTGCGTACAAAGTGACGAGGGTCAGTACGTAGTGACTATTATGTTGTGTCAGGTAGTTTTAGGGCTCACATGCATGTTTTATGTGACGTATATGTACCCTTAAAGCACCGTGAGTTGCTTATTATCATTGAATTAGTGTAGAAACAGGGAAAGTTGCATTTGAATTCCCAGTTGAATAATCCTTATTACAAGTATAGCCCCTACTGAGCTTATTGATAAATTCGGTATTTATATGTATATATGAGAGTCAGCACTCGAGTCACAGGTATGATTCGCGATCTAGGGAAGCTTTATGATATTCAGTATAAGTGTGTCAGCACTCGAATCGTAGGTATGATTCACGATTGAGGGAAGCTTTATGATATTCAGTATAAGTGTGTCAGCACTCGAATCGCACGTATGATTCGCGATCGAGGGAAGCTTTATGGTAATTTGGTATAAATGTGTCAGCACCCGAGTTGCAGGTATGATTCGCGAGTGGGGGAAGCTTTACGACTATTCAATGATTAGATATTCCTTCGACTCCGGCTGGTTGTCTTACCCTTGTGTGCGCATGACTATTTGGTACTGTTTTATTGATATTGGCTTGACATGTAATTGGGGAAAAAAAAGGAAAGTGCACATTGTTGTTTATTCTCAACAGTTACTTAGATTTCTATACTTGATACGTATTTGCTGCTCACTGTCTTACATGTTTACTGTACTTCATCATATCCTGTCATATTTTATATTGTTGGACCCTAGTGAGTGTCAAGTCAACCTCTCGTCACTACTTCTTCGAGATTAGATGGGATACTCACTGGGTACATATTTATTTATGTACTCATGTTTCACTTCTGTACTTAACTGTACAGGTTCTGAGTGTTTAACCAAAGAATTAGATCCTTTGACTAAATCTTATTTTTAAGATGAATACGGGTTACTGGTAATCAAGATAATGGAGAAAAATGAATAATAGACAATATTGCAGAAATATAGAAAATCAAAGTTGATTGTATTCGAGAATCAGATGCCTTTACAAGTTGTATTCCCCTCCCTTATATAGGAGATTCTTGTAATGTACGACTTTTTCTATAGTTACTCATTAATGACTAGTTATGACATTAATGAGGCGTTACAAAGGATAATGGTAATTGGAGTTCGGTTACATAACGTTCGAGTAATGAATTGTGGGTCCTTGAACCTACCCGTAGCTTTGTCTAGATTCATTCTGGTCATGCCTCTCTCTCGCTTTGATCAAGTTGAGTTTCCCGTGGATGATAGGTTCGTGGGTTTACTGAACCGTGCCTCTTTGTACCGTACCTCTTCAATGAATCACATCCAGCTGTCGCATTTTCCTGTGTCCACGTGACTGGCTGAGTTGTGAAAATTTGGCTTACGTGTGAAACTCTTTTTTACCAATACAGATAGTCCCCCCACTTATCATATATTTAATGATTAATATTTGGTAAGTGGATAATCATCTATGGCGGGAATATTTTGCCGCCGCTTTTCCTTGAATCATTGTATCCTTCTCTGCACCATAGGCGTCGTTTGTCACTTCCATTTAATGCTCATACCACGTGTCCTTTTCGGATTGGTTCTGCATTTACTCAGCACCTTTTAGGACATCTTAAATTATGACTTTTCATCATTATTTTCCTTTTTCTTCATGTTTGATGGTCGTCTTCAAGTTTAAATACAGTTTTCTTTTCTTTGCTTCCACGAAACACTTCTCTAACTTTGTCTTTTGTAAAGAACTTGCTTCTTTGCCTTTGTAAACATGTCTTCTTCAAACCAACCTCAAAGAGTAATAGATATTGAAAGTTTAGCGCCATCTTCTGCTCCGACTAAGAATCGGAGGGGGGGTAGACTTAGAAGCCTAGCATCCACTCCTTCGAGGGGCTCTTCTTCTTCTCAGATAGTTCTTCCTCCTTCCACCAGATCTCCAGTTCCTCCGAGATTTAGGGTTTCTCGGTCTTTGTCTAGAGGTAGAGGCGAACGCCTTCGTGAACCTGGAGTCGATGAAATTGTCCCTGCTGAGTTCATTTTTGCTCGGGATAGTCAAGTTCTTGTATATAAATCTTCTTCTCTTGATAGTGTCGAAAGATATCCAACCCTTATAACCGAGGTTCAGATTTCCCTTGTTCGTAGGGAATGCGTTTGGAAGTCTGACTTTCCTGTCTATATTCCGAATAGTAATCAAAGAATAACGTCTTACAAGATGGGATATTATTTTGTTTATATGTATCCTTTCACTTTAGGGTTTAGACCCCCCATTGACCCAGTTATAATTGAGTTTTGCCGTTTTTTCAATATTTGCTTAGTACAAGTTGGCCCGCTTGTGTTGCGAGTTGTCGCATGTCTTAGGAGTTTGGATTCTTTAGCCTCGGTTCCTTTTACGATAAGGATAGGGGCTGGTACCTCCGGTATGTTGCTGTATCCACTGTTGTTTTAGTGGGTGAAGAAAATCTTCCCTTCCCTGAGAAGTGGAATCGCGCACGTGAGTATGCTTTAGCTCACATTTACTTTTTGTTGTTTTTACTTGAGATGTTTTATTTAACACCGTATCTGTTTTTTCCTTCTCTCAGCAATCATGAATACTATTGAGAATGTCTCCGGTATTCGTGATTGGGTAGAAAAATTGTTATATGTTGCTCATTCAGAAGAAAGATCTTGGAAGTACCTTGCTAGGAGGTATGGTTGGCAAGTAAAGACCCACGGTAAGTGAAGCTTTTGTTCTTGCTTCTTTCCTTACTCGAGTCTTTTTTTTGGCGTTTAACTTTTTTCCCTTTTTAATAGGGTTCTCTGCTCGTGGGGTGTCTGCTTTATCTATCCCGAAGATGTCCTTGGCTCAAGCCTAGGAAATTATTGTTGGTTCATCTTCCTCGAAGAGGAAGATTAGTGAGTCTCGTTCCGTAGAAGAAGAAGAAGAAGAAGGTGATTTAGTGCACAGGCCACAGAGAAGGCGAATGGTTTTAGATGATGAGCTTACATCCTTAACCTTGCCTTCCGTGTCTGTGATTGAGACCCCTGTCCTTGATGATGTTTCACATTCCCCTATTCATGAGGGTGTTGATCTTGCTCCTGACGACGTCCCTTTGGATGATGTCTTTCCTGCTTCTTTGAGAGAAGCTGTTTCGTCTGTTCCTTTGGCTATCTCAACTTCTGTTGTTGCTTTGCCTGTAACTTCTTCAACTCTTCAACTCTCCGTGCCTGCTTCTTTGCCCGTGGCTTCTCCAGCTCCTCAACCTTCCGTGCATGTTAGTGTTCCATCTTTGCCTGCTTCCATGCCTTCTGTTAGGGAAGTAGGGTCTTCCAGCAGAGAGATGCGGCAGGTGGTAATAGAGGTTCCAGCTGACGGAAACCTTTTCAAGAAGACAGGTGAGCCCGAAGTGTGGCTCAAGCCTTTGATAGTTCCCTCTGAGAAAGCAAAGCTAGCTAGCCACGATGCTCTTACATGGGCCAATGAGGTCGTGCATACCTCTTTGAAGGTATGGTGCAAGTTATCCTCTTTCACTCTCGTATATGAAATTTACCATATCTGACTGGTCTGTAGATTAACCTTATAGGCTTGGAGCTTATGAAGAGGATTTCAAATACAAACCAAGATACAAGAGAGTTGCAGGCAGATGTTGATAATTGGAGAGCACAATATGATAGCTTGATTGACATGGATGCTTTAGAAGAGGAAATAAGTACCTTTAAGTGGCAGATGAGACTTATGGCAGCAGAATTGGCAGTGGAGAGGGCTTCTTGCAGTCAAGCTGATAAAGATAAGAGTGTT
>ML381245.1:0-42596 GCA_005239525.1 Nicotiana knightiana
ATATATATATATATATATTGCTCCGCCGTAGTAGGCTCGCTCATAGGCGCTCGACCACAGTAGACTCGATATATAACTTACCATCTGATTAGAGGTTTCCCAATAGGGGCCTGCCCATTGATTATACCTCGATGGTAATGAAAATACTGTGATACTGTATATATAGACTCTCTGCTCTCTTGACTGGAAAAAGGAAATACTCAAATGGATATGAAGTTCTGATAAAAAGAATATTGTAACTTGCGAGACTAGCAAAATATACGTAAATCCGGGATATGAATTTTTCTTTATGCCTCGTTATCAAACTTGTTTAATTACGAGATCATGCCAAAATGAAAGAAGGGCTTAGCCTTAACATGCCTGGAGTAAGAAAAATCTCGTATAATATTCCGTTGGAAAAACCTTCATTGATTGAACTTAGAACTCAAAAAATATCGGATTAAGCTTCTATTTTTTTAAAATTCTTGAACGAAATTTGCTTCTGCTTCTCTGAAGTTCATGAACGAAATTTTGCTTCTGATTCCTTGAAGTTTTTGAACGAAATTGCTTTTGATTCCTTGAAGATTATTTTTTTTTTGGAATATCAAACCAAGAAAGATAGATTTGCTTTTAGAAGTGATAACGTTTTTTGTTCTCTTTTTGCCTAATATGCAAATGTAACAAGACTTTGTTAGAAGTTTTGTTACTCATTAATTCCCACTGAATGCTTAGGTAGCCACCTAGGCATAAATGACTACTTAGTCATTTCCAGGTTTGTGGCTTCTTGCCACGTGTAATGTATTAATTTCTATCCACTTATTAGTTAACTGGGTAATGTCCCGTTACCCGATAATTAATAAATTACCCGCATAATTTTAAAAACGGTAAAGGGTCTGATCTGCCCCTCTACTATCATCAATAGTTTAAAAAAGCCCTCTGTTATACTATTAGGACATCCTAATCCCTAACGTTATACTATTATACACAAAATTCCTTAGTTTAACGGAAGGTCCACGTGGCACGCGTATAACTATCCGGGCTCTTTTATAACCGCTCTGACCCAACACATAACCCAACCCGACCATAACCCTCTCTAAAATATGGTCTATCACCGACATTTCATTATTTCCCCCTTTTCTTTTCAACCCCTCGTACCACTAAGAGACCATAGCTGATGTTGACTCCAATCTAATGATTTCATATGCTCTTGGTGTAAAGGTCAGTTGTGTCTTCATTATACTTATTGATTTTAATATTTGTTGCTCGATTTTACCGTTTACTTGTTTTACTTTTCTTATTTTAGGGTCTAGGGTTTCGGTTTGGACAATACTTCTATCCTTCATTTTTATGTAAATACTTTATAGTTTTTCGTCTTGTAGTTTTTGCATGTTTTAGTTTATAGGTGATCCCGATTTGTAGTTGTTGTATGTTGTCGGGATACTAAAATTTGGATTTATTATTTTCTACTTTAGATTTTTATATTAGATTTGGTTGTTCTATGATGTTGACTGAGATTCTAGTCTTTTATTTGTTTATTAGCTAAGGTGGTCCTAAATGTAGGACCCTTGAAGAAAATTGCTTCATTAAACTATTTTTGTGGTTGGATTTTTGTGCATGTTTGTCAATTTGCTCTCTTTGTCAATTTTTATAAAGTGGTGGCCCATAAACTGAATTTTGTTGTGGGTAATTTTGTACATATTGCATTTCTATATTCATGGGACTCAATGTCTCACATGTCATTTTCTGCATTTTTTATTCATTCATTTTACTTTCTACATTATGTCTCACAGCAAATGTCTTTCATTTTCTGCCTATATTTTGTCTTTTTTTTTTACTTTATACATTCTGTCTCACAACACTTATATTAATATTCTGCCTTTTTTTTTACTGTTTGATAACCATTCTTATTTGCTATATTTACTAAGTTATTGGAGATGGTGTTAGTTGATTTAATATTCAATTATGAAGGTGCATGGGTTACATATCCTGAAGTTGGGTACACAAAGAATAAAGTGCACACCTTGTCAGGGTATGATCCAGACTTGCTTTCTTATATTGATATAGAATCGGAATTCATAGTTGAGCTAGGTTTTTTAGGGATTCAACAACTAATAGTTGTTGCACTTTCTGGTAAATTGTATGATGTTAAAGGGGATGTGGGGATTAGAAAATTGACATCCTTATTTTCTACTGAATATAATGTATTGAACCTTTATGTTGTGGATGAAGTTGACCCCCTTATTGAGGGTATTCCCAATATAGTTGATTATAGTGAATCATTTCAGATTTTAAATGAATTTGGTACTGACTGTTCATTAAGTGAAATAGGTTCTGACTCTAGTTCTGATTATGAGGGATGTGATTCTGCAGGATATGATTCTGAACAATTACATTTACTCAAAATTCAAAAAAAGAAGACATAAATGAGAATCTAAGTGAGTACAAGGAGATATATAAAGGCATGGCCTTTAAGGACATACCAGAAACTAGGAAGTTTATGAAGTTGTATGCTCTAGCCAACAAGAAAGCCTTAAAAATGAGAAAGTGTGACAAAAGGAGACTTAGGTATAGATGCATTGTGGGTTGTCCCTTTCTTTGTTTAATATCCAAATAGGGTAGTGTGGGGGTTACTGTAAATACATTAGAGAATGAACACAATTGTGGCACTGTATATGATAATAATATTGTTGATTACAATGCCATTGCACATTATTTTAAGGGAAAGCTACAGGATAATCATAAGTATAAGGTACGAGAGATGGTACTTGATTTGAAAAGGATTTTTGAGTTAAACGTGAGTCATGGGAAGTGCAAGAGGGAAAAAAGAATGATATTGGAGACCTTAGATGGGAGTTTTGCAGATGAATACAACAAACTAGATGCTTATGCCATGGAATTGAGAGAGAGTAATCCTAGTAGTAATGTAGTCATTAACATTTCAAAAAATGCACTTGAAAATGGGAAGAGAAGATTCTTGAGGATGTATGTTTGCTTCAAAGCTATGAATATGGGGTTCAAGTTAGGGTTAAGACCATTTATTGGTGTAGATGGCATATTTCTAAAGGGGAAATTCAAAGGTCAATTATTGGTTGTTGTTGGACAGGATGCACAAAACCATTTTTATCCTTTGGCATGGGCCATTGTTGATAAGGAAACAAAGCATTCTTGGAATTGGTTCCTACAATTGCTTCAGGGATCTCTAAACCTTAAGGTAGGAGAGAAATAACATTCATGTCAGACATGCAAAAGGTAATTTTTTGTCCAGTTTTAAGTTAGTTTCTATCCAGTTTTAAGTTAGTTTTTGTCCATGTTTATTGCCAAGTTAAATATTGTCCAGTATACTGTCCAGTATGTTGTCCAGCTTCTACTTCTCATTTTTTTTCCTTTTTGATTATGTCCAGTATGCTGTCATGTTTTATGTTATTTTGTGTCAAGTGTTCTGTTAATTTCTGTCCATGTTTATTGTCCAGTAATCTGTCCATTATACTGTCCAGTTTGAATTTCATCTTCTAATTTCATTTTTCTTTCTATCATCTACTTCTTTCCAGGGGTTAATTGAGGCTATGAAAATTGTTTTACCACAAGCACATCACAGGTTTTGTGTTAGACATATCAAGGTTAACTGGTGCAAGACATATAATACTAGGGAATGCAAAAAACTTCTTTGGTGGTGTGCATGGTGCACTTATGAAGAAGACTTCAAAGACCAACTAAGCAATCTAGGAGAGTTGAACAAAGACATAATTGGTGAAGTTGACAGAGATGCACTGGTGGTACAGTAAGGAGGCCTTCCTACTTACTTATAGACATAAGCTACAACATGTTAGAGGAGAAAATTTTTGAAAAATTGACCCATCACAAGCCATGGAGCCCCCAGAATTGGTGAAATTGGCTGGCAAGCCAAAAGTCAAGAGGGATAGGCAGAAGGATGAGGCAGTTAAAAGGCAAGGAGTGTGGTCACAGTCTAGAAAAGGTAGAGTAATGAATTGTGGAAACTATGGTCAACCCATAATGCAAGAACTTGTTCTTAGGTAATCTAGACTCCCAACTTATTTATGTTCTCTGATTTGATGAACCTATCTATATTCTCTAATATGTTGTACTTGTTCTTTAATAGCAACCAAAGGGAAAGCAGGTAAGCAAGGAAAAACAACTAAGGAAAAGGACAAGAACTTTATTGGAGTCTGAAGCTGAAGAAGAAGAAGAAATACAATATTCAGCACCACAAATGACTCAACCAAGTCAGGAAGATGGCTTTAGCTTCATGCCTACACCTAGAATTGGTCAATCAAGTATGGAACATAATGAAGATGTTATGGTTAGGCCAAAGGTGATATCAGAAGCCACGACAAGACTTCAACTAAGGCAGCAGGCAAACTTACCTATTGGGACTAGATCTATAAACTTTACTGGTAATCACACTGGGGTAAGTGAGCCCACAACCCTTCCATATTCACCAGCGGGACTCACGTGGAAGGGTAAAGCAGCTACAACTTCAACTCAGTTAGAAAAACAAAGGCAACAGAAGATTGAGAAGTTGAAGATAAGGAAAGGAAAATGACAGTCTTGATTCTGTCCATTTCTATGTAATTTTTGTGTATTCTGGATGTAATTACTACAAACTTCATGACAGTTAATATTTTGGATTGTAATTACTACATTGACAGTACTGCATTTTGGGTTGTAATTACTGCATTGGCAGTATGTTAATTTTTGGTTGTATGCATTGACGGTATGTTAATTTCTGATTTTGGGTTGTAATTTCTGTTTTAAGGTTGTTATCGAAATATTTTCCAGTTAACTGTCCAGATTTTTTGTTTTTAACTGCCTAGTTTTTTTTGGCTTTAAGGTTGTTCACTGCCCAGATTTTTTGGCATTTGGTTGGTGCAAAATGCTGTCCAATTTATAGCAACATTGTACTGCCTAGTTTTTTCTATTTTTTTTGGCTTTAAGGTTGTTCACTGCCCAGATTTTTTGGCTTTAGGTTGGTGCAAAATGCTGTCCAATTTATAGCAACATTGTACTGCCTAGTTTTTTCTATTTTTTTTGGCTTTAAGGTTGTTCACTGCCCAGATTTTTTGGCTTTAGGTTGGTGCAAAATGCTGTCCAATTTATAGCATTGTACTACCCAGGTTTTTTTCTATTTTTTTGGCTTTAGGGTTGTTAATTGCCCAGATTTTTTAGCTTTAGGTTGGTGAAACATGCTGTCCAATTTTTAGCAACATTGTACTGCCTAGTTTTTTCTATTTTTTTGGCTTTAGGGTTGTTAATTGCCCAGATTTTTTAGCTTTAGGTTGGTGAAACATGCTGTCCAATTTTTAGCAACATTGTACTGCCCAGTTTTTTCTTGTTTAGAAGTAACTCACCAACACAATATATTTGAATACTAGAAGTGCATTCATGAAAATCTACACAAAATGCCATAGTGCACTAAGGCTTGATTCATTCACGAAATTCTGGATTCATTACAAGCTGACCAACAAAAAACTTTCTTTAAAATATAGATGTTACAACAATCAACTATATCAAAAACCTACTCCACTAAACAAAATGCTGGATTCATTTCATCTTCAATGCAACAACAAATCCGACTAACAGTGCAACTGAAACCATAATGAACATCTTCATGTGCATCAATTTCACTTCCATTTCCCTTGATTTATTCACTTCAACATCATTTAAAGCCTCCAACACATCAACTTTTTCAGCCAACTTGTCCCTTTCAAGCTTGCACGCATCCAACAATATATTCAAGGTCCTGATTTTTACATTGGCAGCATCCAATTTAGCCTTGAAATCATTGATTGCTATCAACGCTTTGTCCGGGAGGGCTTTGTCTTGCCATTCCCAATATCCACATGAATCATTCTTACAAATACAAATAATTACTATAGAGAACAGAAAAAATTTACAGAATAAAAAAAATTGAACAACAGAAAAAATTAAGACTTTAAATACATCGACTAAATTCACACTTACTTCTGGTTTGGCACATTTGTAGAATCTCCTTCCGGGGTTGTTTGTGGTCGTCGAGGTGAAGTTGTTCGCAATCTCCCCACAATAGCACCTCATCCTCGATGTAACACTAGAACTAGACATAGAATGCAAGAATCAGAGTTCAATTGAGAAGAAGAGAGAATTTAACTAAGAAGAAGAAATATTAGGGTTCAAACATTAATAATGGTGATAGACCTTGTTTTCTTGAAGGGTTAGGGTCGGGTTGGGTTATGTGTTGGGTCAGAGCAGTTATAAAAGAGCCGGGATAGTTATAAGCGTGCCACGTGACCTTTCCGTTAAACTAAGGGCTTTTGTGTATAATAGTATAACGTCAGGGATTAGGATGTCCTAATAGTATAACATAAGGCTTTTTTAAACTATTGATGATAGTAGAGGGGCAGATCATACCCTTCTCCATTTTAAAAAATGCCACAAATTATTTAAAAATCTACTTATTTTTATACTTAAAACATTATACTACAGTAGTCATATGGTACCTTGCATGGTACTAGTCCATAAGTATCAGGTATTATCGCTCGACCCGTATTTTATCCCAAATTGGCCACTTTTAACGAAACTCATTTTCTTTAATTCGTGTACCCTTTTATCCTTCATGGAACTTATTTATCACTTGTTATAAATAGCGTAAATACGTTAACCTCAAGATAATCTGATCCCCGAGTCTATGTCAATTAACTGAAGATGAAACTTTTAGCGTACGAAAATGCGAGATGTAACATCCTTCCCCCCTTAGAAACATTTGTCCTCGAATTTTTAACTCTCCGGGATCTATATAAACTTGGCAGAGTCGCCTTTGTAACAACGCTACTACAAACTCTTCCTGTAGAAACCCAATAATTTAACGCCACATAGGACCACAATCATTAATAACGACGATAGCCTCACACGACCAATAACTAACACAAGAATAAGTATGCATACCTTGAGGTTATGACGTCTCAGTCGGACCCTTCTCTGGAGGAGGAAATAAATAGGGATATCTAGACTTCATGTCTTCTTCAGCCTCCCAAGTCATTTCTTCCACATTGTTGTTTCTCCAAAGTACTTTTACGGAGGCTACCTCCTTATTCCGTAGCTTGTGGATTTGTCGGTCTAAAACAGCAACCGGAATTTCCTCGTATGATAAGTCCTCTGTAATCTGTACATCATCCGTGGGCACCACTCGGGTAGGATCGCCAATGCACTTCCGTAACATAGATACGTGAAAAATCGGATGGACAGACTCCAATTCCGAGGGCAATTCTAACTCATAGGCTACTTGGCCCACTCTCCGAATGATCCTATAAGGACCAATATACCGTGGGCTAAGTTTGCCTTTATTGCCAAACCTCATCACACCCTTCATAGGTGACAACTTTAAGAATACCCAGTCATTAACCCCAAATTCTAAATCTCGTCGTCGCACGTCAGCATATGATTCTGACGACTCTGAGCTGTCAACAGTCGCTCCGGATGAGCTTTACTTTTTCTATGGCCTACTGGACCAATTCTGGCCCATGTAACATAGATTCTTCAACATCAAACCATCCTATAGGAGATCTGCACTTACGCTCATACAAAGCCTCGTACAGAGCCATCTGGATACTGGAGTGGTAACTGTTATTATATGCAAACTCGATAAGAGGTAGATGTTCATCCCAAGTTCTTTTAAAATCCAACACACATGCTCGTAAAATATTCTCGAGCGTCTGAATAGTGCACTCGGCTTGCCCATCAGTTTGTGGATGAAAAGTTGTGCTGAGATTCACCTGAGTTCCTAGACCTCTCTGAAATGACCTCCAAAAATGTGTTGTAAACTGGGCCCCACGGTCAGATATAATAGATATTGGTACTCTGTATAGTCGCACTATCTCCTTAATATATAATTTTGCATAATCTTCTGTTGTATATGTAGATCTAACAGGTAAGAAATGAGCTGATTTCGTGAGCCTATCGACTATCACCCATATGGAATCGAACTTACGATGAGAACGAGGTAAACCTGTGATAAAGTCCATGTTTATCGGCTCCCATTTCCATGTCGGGATCTCTATAATGTGCATTAGCCCTCCGGGTTTCTGTGGCAGCTAAGGCATTGCGCGACATACTCAGCAATGTTCCTCTTCATATCGTTCCACCAATACACATCCTTAATGTCATGATACATCTTCGTCAACCCAGGGTGAATGGAATACCATGAATAATGTACCTCTGACATAATCCTGTCTCGTAGCCCTGCTACATCTGGAACACACAGACGACCCCTGTATCTTAGAACCCATCTCCCTTGAGCTCTATCAACGGCTTCTTCTGTTGCGGAACTCGCTCTCTCAACTGGACCAACTCTGGGTCCCCGTACTGACTTTCCTTTACTTCAGTTATGAGAGATGATTTTGCAGTATTTTGAAGTTCAACTCCACCATTGCCAGAGTCTACTAACCGAACCCCAAAACAAGCCAATTGATGAATCTCTCTAGTTAATTGTCTTTTCTCGGCCTCCACATGTGCTAAGCTACCCATGGATCGATGACTTAAGGCATCTACTACCACATTAGCTTTCTCTTAATGGTAGATAATGCTAACATCATAATCTTTTAATAATTCAAGCCATCGCCTCTGTCGCAAATTCAACTCTTTTAAATTTAGTGAAAAGAACAATCAAGCACCGACGGGATATGAATTAGTTTT
This sequence comes from Nicotiana knightiana, assembly GCA_005239525.1. NCBI lineage: Eukaryota > Viridiplantae > Streptophyta > Magnoliopsida > Solanales > Solanaceae > Nicotiana > Nicotiana knightiana. The sequence goes on from ML381245.1 coordinate 8,665, forward strand.
AGACGCGGAACTAAAACTTGCTGTTTGTTGGTTCTAAATTCGTCATCAAAGTCATAGTTTGTTTTAGTTACTAAATTTAAAATTAAATACATATTTTATGGAATTTAGGATCTAAACACAAATTATTGAATTTTTTCGAACCATAACTAATTGTGATGACCCAAGGGGTCATCTTGTATGTTAGAACTCTATTTTGCGCTTTTTAGTCTTAAAAATCTCCTTTTTACCCTTCTCTATTTGCATGCGCAGTCCGTGCGTGTTTCCAGAAAGCTTTTATGTGGAAAATTGAAGAAATAATAATTTTTGGCCTTTAAAAGTGATTTTAGTTGACTTCGGTCAACGTTTTGAGTAAATGGACCCAGGCCCGTGTTTCGAAGGTTTCGGTGGTTCCGTAGTAAATTATGGAACCTAAGCATATGCCCAGAATCGAATTCCGAGATCCTTAGCTCGAGAAATGAATTTTTGACTAAAATTGAAAGACTGAAAATTTATGATTTTTAAGAAATTTCTTAATGTTTGATCTTGTTAGTATCGGGTCCGTATTTTGGTTCCAGAGCCCGGTACAAGTCCGTTATGATATTTATACATTATCTATGAAATTTGGTAAGAAACGGAACTGATTTGACAAGATTCGGACCTTCGGTTGAGAATTTCATATGTTTTGGTGCTAAATTCGTAGTTTTAGGTGTTATTTTGGAGATTTGATCGCACGAAGTCCGTATGATGTTTTAGACTTTTGTGCATGTTTGGTTTGGAGCCCCAAGGGCTCGGGTGAGTTTCGGATAGGCCTCGGGTAATTTGTGACTTAGAAAAAACTAGTGTGCTGCTATTTTGTTCTTCGTGATCGTGAAGCCTCTCTCACGATCGCGAAGGGTAAACTGGGTTGGGGATGGATTTGTTCTACACGAACGCGAGGCTTTTGTCGTGAACGCGGAGCACTGAGGGGTTGCTCTTCGCGAACACGACAGGCTAGACGCGAACGCGTAGTGTATTAGAGGGGGGCTAGGAATCTTCGAGTTGTTCTACGCGAACGCGAAGGTCAGGGGGGACAAACCTACACGAACGCGTGCAAATCTTCGCGAACGCAAAGGCCTTTCTAGCCGCTATGCATCGCGATCGCGACAGGTCTCTCGCGAACGCGATGAAGACCTGTCCAGTGATTTTCAAAACATAATAAAAATGGGACATCGTCCCAAATTTCATTTTTCATCACTAGAACTCGACCTAGGAAAATTTTTGAAGAGGGAATTCAACACCAAATCATAGGTTTTCACTCTTTAACTCGTTTTCTTCAATTTCCATCATCACTCATTGAATTCCTAGTCCTAAATCTTGTTCTTTCATGGTAGAAATTATAGATTTTGGGGGAATTGGGGGGTTTCCCAAATTTGGGAATTTAGACCTCGATTTGGGGTTGGACTCCGAAACTAATTACATATTCGGGCTCAGGGGTAAATGGGTAAATGGATTTTGGTCTGAACTTCGAGTTTTGACCAAGCGAGCCCGGGGTCGGTTTTTGATGTTTTTGGGGAAAGTTTGGGAAATTTATAATTATGTATTGAAACTGATTTCTTTAGCAATAATTAATGTTAGTAAGTTAATTATGACTTGATACGGGTGGATCGAAGGTGGAATCTAGAGGAAAAGCGGTGGTTGAGCTTTGATTTGGCATTTGGAGCGAGGTAAGTGCCGTGTCTAACTTTGGATTGAGGGATTAGGTATTATTTGCTTATTTGTTACGTGTTTGGTTGTTGAGTACAATGTATAGGTGAGGTGGCGAGCACCTAGGTGTTGTTGTTGAGTCATAGTATGCGAATGAGTCTTATTCTTGCAATTGTTGTAGTCTTTAATCATATTGTTCACACTTAGCGTAGCCATTTGTGATGTTCGGCAACTTCTATCCGGTTTTACTGAGATTTGGTAATTGTTGAATATTGGCTCAAGGTTGAGGTTGATATTGTGGCACTAAGTATTGATGAAATACTGATTTTTCTTTGATATTTCTATCTATCTGTTATTATTGATCTTTGATTGGTGAGGAAGAGTGTAAAGCACGAAGCGTGATGCCGTGCCATTGCATTATTTTATATGGTGAGGAAGAGTGTAAAGCACGAAGGATGATGCCGTGCCATTTCATTTTTCATATGGTGAGGAAGAGTGTAAAGCACGAAGGGTGATGCCATGCCATTTCATTATTTCATATGGTGAGGTTGAGAGTAAAAGAACGAAGTGTGATGTCGTGCAGTTTCTTTTACCGTTCTTACTTGTTTTATCTGTTTAAGGCATTTTGATTTATCCGTTTTTATCGTTGTTGCTGATTTCTTACAGTGTGAACCCCTCAGCATGTCCCCTCCCAATATTTCCTGTCTTATTTCTCCTATTGTTGTTATTGCTACATGTATGATTATACTGCACAGGTTGTTTGTGGGTATCTTGTCCTAGTCTCGTCACTACTTTGCCGAGGTTAGGCTCGACACTTACCGGTATATGGTGTCGGTTGTAATGGTACTGCACTCTGCACTTTCTATGCAGATTTAGGTTTCAGTCCGAGCTGATTCTGAGATTTGTAGCTGATTTCACCACATAGGAGACCCAAGCTAGATCTGTCGACCTGTGCAGACCCTGGAGTCCTCTTCTACCTGTCATTTTACTGTTTCCTTTGAATCATAAACAATTGTATTTTCCTTTAGCCAAATATTTGTAGATAAATCATAGAAGTCCATGAGTTGTAACTCCAGATCATGGATAGAGATATATAATATATACGATGTTGTTACCTTATTAATTCATCATGTGTTAAATTGTAGTAATCCGCTGCAAGTTTTAAGATTATTGTGTTTTGAATATCTAATGTTGGCTTGCCTAGCAAGTGAAACGTTAGCCGCCATCACGGTCCCGAAGGTGGGAATTCGGATTCTGGAAAGTTGGTATCAGAGCACTAGGTTTCTTAGGTCTCACAATTCACGAACAAGCCTAGTAGAGTCTGGGGGATCAGTACGGAGACGTCTGGGCTTATCTTCCAGAGGCTATGAAGTGTAGAAACAAATTTCACTTTTATTCGACTCTGTCGTGCGATTTTGTTATCTCAATACTGGCTGAACTCTCCTATTCTTATTCTCTCGCATATGGCGAGAACACGTACCGCTTCTTCCTCTGATCAACAGTTAGAGCCTCCAACAGCAGCTCCTACGAGGGGCAGAGGTCGAGGTCGAGGTCGAGGCCGAGGCCGTGCCAGAGGCCGGGGCAGGGGCAGGGCTCAGCCCAGAGCCCAAGCAGCAGCTCCAGTTGTGGAGCCTTAGCTAGATTTCGATAAGGAGGTTCCAGCTCAGAATATTCCTACCGGACCAGCTCAGGTCTCGGAGGGGTTTATTGCCACCCCAGTACTCCAGGATGCCTTGGTCCGATTAGTGGGATGTATGGAGAGTGTGGACCAGACTGACGCATTCCCCATGGCACTAGCCGTATCTCAGGCTAGAGGAGGAGCCCAGACTCCTGCTACTCACATTCCGGAGCAGATGGATCCCCTATTTTGGACTCCAGCAGCCCACCCAGTCGGAGTAGTTCAACCGGTTACTGCGGCACAGCCCGTTGACGGGTCAACTATGTCCTCTGAGAGTTTGTGGAGGTTGGATTGGTTTACCAAGCTCTTTCCAGTTCGTTTCAGTGGTGCTACTTCAGAAGATCCCCAGGAATATCTTGATAGCTGTCATGAGATTCTTCGGAACATGGGTATATTGGAGACTAATGGGGTCGACTTTGCTACTTTTCAGATGACTAGTTCCGCCAAGAAGTGGTGGAGGGATTATTTATTGACCAGACCAGCTGGGTCGCTTGCTCTTACTTGGGACCAGTTCTCATATCTCTTCTTAGAGAAGCATATGCCTATCACCTTGAGAGAGGAGCGCCGCCGTCAGTTTGCGCGTCTCCAACAGGGCAGCATGATTGTTAACCAGTATGAGACTCGTTTTATGGATTTGTCTTGTCATGATATTCTTTTGCTTCCCACAGAGAGAGAGGGGGTAAGGAGGTTTATCGAGGGTCTTGCTCAGCCTATTAGATTGCAAATGGCTAAGGAGAGTGGTAGTGAGATTTCTTTCCAGGATGCGGCTAATGTCGTCAGACGAGTTGAGATGGTTCTTGGACAGGGAGGTCAGGGGTCGGACAAGAGACCTCGTCATTCCGGTGGACTCAGCGGTGCCTTATCTAGAGGCGGGTACTTAAGGTAGAGGTCATCCTCCCATGCCATTTCATTCAGCACTCCAGGCATCCCACGGTGCCCCAGGTGGTCGTGGCTCTTATATGCCTTATTCTGATCAGCCAGCCTACAGTGCACCACCAGCTCCTATCAGTGCACCTCCCCTTCAGAGTTTTAAGGGTGGTTATTCAGGTCGACAGGGTTAATTTGCCGACCAGCAGTCTCAGCAGCCGAAGTCTTATTATACTTGTGGTGATCCGAGGCACATTGCTAGATATTTCCCTCGTGCGTCGAGCAGTTCACAAAACCAGAGTTCTCGTGCCATTGTTTCGACACGAGTAGCTGCACCGCCTGCTCAGCTAGCTAGAGGCAGGGGTCAGGCAATTAGAGGTAGATGTCATCACTACAAGAAAAAAAGCTTTTAGTGGCCATTGTTTAGTGGCAATAAACCATTTGCTGGTAATTTATTCCTGGAACTCAAGTGTTAGCGACGATTTGATATTAGCCGGGAATTAGGACCTTTCACTGGCAACTGGAGAGAATGGGCATTATAAAACTTAGTACTAATTATTGAAAGTAATTTTTTCTAACTTTATCTTCCCTCCAATTTTTTTGTTGTTCCCTCCCTCTCCTCATTCCTTCCTTGTAAACCTAGAACAGACACCCAAATTGAACAATTTCCCAATTTGAGATATATCCAGCCATCGTTGGAAGCATCACCACGATCGACAACCATCACCAGGTAATCCGGCTTATCTCTCTCTCTCTCTCTGTCTATCTTTCTCTATCTCTTATCCCTATGTTTCGATTTTTCTTGGTTGTTGATGCTCTCTTTCTGTCTCAATCTTGGCTCTCATCACTTTTGCCATCACCAGCATCATTATTGTGCCCTAGGTTAAGTTGTATTTCTGTTCGTTTTTTGCCTATTTTATTTTTTCTTATTTTTTTCGCTATTTTTTTATTTTAATAAATATTATGTGCTTATTGTTGTCTGCTTTAGATTATGTTCAATTTCTTTGGTAATTCCCATAATACAAGTACCAATCTAGTGTGTATATAGTTGTATGTTATGTGATTGAGATGAATTATTTTGCATTGTCACAGTGCCTTTGATTATTTTAGTGGACTGAGATTTGGAATACTATGATATTTATTCAAAAGAAAGGTACTATGTATTATATTTCTAATGAAAATTTTGCCTTTTTGTTCCCTTCTACAGTGTACGTAATGTCGTTCTTTTGTAGATTTGGTAATAATATTGAGCAACCCAAAAACCTTCAAACTAGAAGCCAAGAAATATGTATAATAAGTGGGAGACTACTGGTTATTGCCCATTTGATAGGTATAGATTTATGGTTTTGCTTATTTTTGGTTTATAGAGATATGATTTCAAGGTTTACAGTGAGAATGCGGAAGACTGATTTAGTTTGGCTTGCTAGAATATTCTTTTATATTCATTTTGATCGATCACTTACAAGTATTTGTTGAGATATTGTGGTAACATGTGGTGATTTCCTCAAATTCCTGTAATCTAATTTTAGTTCTCTATGAACTTTGTATCCAGAACTCTTGCGATTGCTGGCCGTTCCATGCCCCGAACTAAAAGTTGTTTGCCTTATATTTGCAGCTGAATATCTTTGCAGGTATGAAGGAGTTACTTTTTCGCAACTTGACACATTTAATTTTGGACAATGATTTCTGCAGAGTTCCTGAACTATTCAAAGTTAAACTTGTGCAATTTACCTTGCCTTTGTTTTTTGTTTGGGGTTATTTGACATCTTTTATTTATGAGCAAAAATCTTTAGGCATGGTGAAGTTGTATCATGTTAACTGTATATCTTGGATTTTTCTTTGTCTGAATAATTAACGATTTTCCATGTTTGAAAGATATTAATAATTTTATAGCATTTGACAGTGCACTCTTTTAAATTCTTGTCTAATTTGCAAGACCATACTGCTTTAGTGAGAGTTTTACCATTCTTTGCGGCACTTTCTTGGCTAGAACTAAAATACTCACCAAAATAGAACTAAAATAAAACTAATTAATTTTCTTGAGCTAATATCTTGACTACTTGACAAACTAAACATTGAATTCAAAGGGTAATAAAGATATATTTTAAAAATGACAAGTAGTACAATCTAGAGCCTTAACATCAAGGTGTTGTGGTTGCTGCTTTTATTTTCCTTTAATGGTGAAAATATTGATCTTAAATGACTTGGCAAGTGCTGAACAGTCCCAGGACTTGCACTGCCAAGAGCAACTACACCAACCGCAATTTTCTGGTAATCATAATTATACGGATAGTGTTGTAGTCCTTTAAGGAAAAGTAAGATGCCCCCTGCCTTTAGTCTTTGAGCGTAAAGAAAAATGTCCCATGCCATTAGTCTTCGAGTGTAAGAACATTCTTTGTATCGACGGACCCAACCTCTAAAACACCTTCCAGGAGGAGAAAGAGCCTAGTTGCACGAGAGGGGTAGTGAGGCAGTTTTAGGAGGGAATTGAAGCACAACCATTGACACCCCTTGACCATATAGAGCTGGAAACTCTACCTTAGTAGCCTTTGTTGTAGTATATGTAACTACAAATTTCTCGAATATACCACGCATACCAGTATAGGTGAAGTAATGGTCGTCCATAGAGGTTTGACTTGCTGGGATAATGAAATCTGAAAGAATGTCAGGATCACCTGCTACTGCTGTTCTTGACATTGCTATGGTAAAAGTTGAATGAGTCAATAAGGAAGATTTAATGAATTTCCAGGCTATGGTTGATTTTGGATCAGCTTAATTTAGTGATCAAGAAATGTTTCTAATTTGACATTTTTGATGGTTCACATGTCCTATTTATATTGTGCTAAAGTAGCACAACAAAATTTTTATATTCTTTGGCTGATTGAGGTTCCTAAAGCTACTTTCTGTCCTTTCCTCCCTGGATTAACTTCTGATGACCCAGAATATGTAATTGCTTACAGGGTTTGAACGACTCATTCAATAATTCACTGAGGTAGTGTACCATTGTTTCAAACACAAGAGTATCTTATTTTGTAACGTCCTTATTGCCCATGGTTGCCCTTCATTTTCTCTCCTGGATATATGCAGAATGCTAACAAAATATCTTACAGAAAAAGCTGAAATTTGGTTTTTACGAATCTTTAATAACTTGTTATTGAAGCTCCGATTTACTGGTGCAACTTTATCAAAATCTCTTTATTCTTTTCTCTTTTAACTTCATTCCTCCGCTATTATATTCACTGCTCATCCTTACATTTTAAGTTTCATAGCAAACTATTGTTGGTGACCTTTTCTTTTCTTACCATAAACACTACATAATTATCCCTTAGCACTATTTAGAAAAGCACTGCATTGCATTGACTTGGGAGTTGCATATTAATTTGCATGTAGGGTTTGTATAAACTAATTAATTAATTGGTAGCTAAAGAAATACAAACTTTTTCCGCAGGCTGAACTGTGGAGAAACATAACCAAGAAATCAATAAGGTAAATGATTCAAACGTTTACGTATATGGCCATGCCACAATTCTTACACAGAAGAAAAGAAACAATTTCCCATTATAGTTGTCCACCTTTTGTTATTTGTACGTAATTACAGAACTTAAATACTTTTATCAAACGGATTTTTGAAACGTGTAGATGGTTTGAAAAGATAGTGAAAGTACCACTATAAGGACTCTTTAGGATACATAAGCACTCATTATAATGTGAGTACTGACTAGACGATAGAGTTCAATTTTACAATTTTAACTATAAAATTCAAATCGCGAATATATAATATTGGGCATATAAAAGGCGAGTTTTCTATGAGAAGTACATAAATAGGATTGACTAGATACTCAGAGAGAATTTCTTTATTTTGTAATGCAATGTTTTATTCGTTGTTCCTCTGATACTTTGCTTTTAAAAAACTAGATAAATAATATAAGAAAGAGAATGAAATGTCGTGTTTGGTTTTTGGTGAAAGAATATGAGTCAAATGACAAAGATTTTACTTAATGCCTGCACTAATTTCATACCTAATACCTGTGAACTAGTGTGTGATCTACATTTATTGCAGTGATGTTGTCTCTGTTTTTTTATGTCTTGTGTGATTTGTGATCAACCTCTTTGGTCTTCCAGGTCAAGGGTTGGTTCAGATTATTGCAGAAACTAACATGGGTGGGAAATCGACCTACATATGCCATAAATAAGTCTGCTGAAGATTCATCTTTTTTTTTCCTCGGCATATTTTTATTTCACTAGGTTAGTTTTATATATCACTAACATATGCCATATTATATGCAGTTGATTTAGTATCTATATTTTGTCACTATGCGTTCTGATATATATTTTTTATCATTCCGGTGTCACTATCTTTTTGATCTGTATGAACTATTTAAAAAAAATAATGAGCAGTATGCTTGACGGAGTCAATTGAATAGAGCCAACAGACAAGTTATAAGAGCATTAGTACGAAGAAAATCATAGAATAAAACAACTGATTGAGAAAATATTGTCTTTGACTGCCGCTGATGCCTTACTGCTTTATTTGAGTTTGAATGTTGATTTGATAAACATGTTCTGTCCAGGGGATATGAATCTTATTCCTTTACTGGTGGAGTGGGTGAATAATTTTGGCGCTATACCAATTTACTTAATTACACTGTTAAACTCTAGTTCTGCCATTAAGAGAAAATTGTTCACTACTAGCCACAGTTAAAGATTTTAAACCTGAGTATAAAAATCTGCAGCAATCTGCTTGAAAAAGTTGTGGAAGTTACAGGTGAAAATTAAAGTTAAATATTTTCTTATGGAATTACCTAGTGGTAGTTCTTCTAGTTCAAGGTTTTTCAGGATATAAGCAACATGATACTAATATCATTTGTAATATGTACACATCAAGAAAACTGTTGATCGTATGTTCTTTATATATATATATATATATATATATATATATATATTTTTTTTTCATACATTTCCTGAATAATTCTACTAAAGGTTGCCGAACTCAGTAATAGGATTATATTCTATACCTAGTCATATTTATATTCTCTTTGTTTTATCATTTCAGGTCAAGCGCTATGACATTTGATAATTTGGCATGTGAAAGAAATCATTCTGATCAAGAGTTGGAGAAATTTTTGTATGATGTTTATTGTAGTATTTATAGCTATTTTTACAACAATAGTTATTAGATGCAAAATTATAGTAGCTATTGGATTCAAGTAGTTTACTTTTTTCTTGTGTTATTGAGACTTGAAATTATGGATTAGTAATTAATTTTGTTTATTATGGATTTAATGAAATGTATTATGTTTACTATTATTAAATATAAATTGGGCATATTGGCAATAGAAATGATGGCAAAACACTTAAATTTTACTTGTAATAAAGGGAATTGTTAGAAATCCTCTTTTCCCAATCATTACAATTACCACTATAAAGGTTCTTTTTAACTAGCAATAATATGGATCTTTACCGACAATAACAAAGGTTGCTAAATGTATGGCCTAGGGTATTCTGTAAGGGTTTTAGTGGCCATTTTAATTGCTGGTAACAATAGCCGCTAAAACTCATGGACCTTTAGTGACAATATTTGGGGTCTTTACCAGCACTTTGTGTAATAGCCGGTAAAGCCTTTGCCGACGCCGGATACAACGGCTAATGTTTAATTGCCGGTAAACATTTTCGCGACAATTCTAACTGCCGTTAAAGACCATATATATTTCCGTTAAAGACCTTTTTTGTTGTAGTGTCAGATGGTTAGAGGCGGAGGTCAGGCTGCTGGAGGTGGAGGCCCGCCAGTTAGAGGTCGTCCCAGAGATATGGTTCAGAGTGGTGGGCCCCAGCCTCGATGTTATGCCTTTCCAGCCAGACCTAATGTTGAGTCATCCATGTTGTTATCACAGGTACTGTTTCAGTTTACAGTATAGATGCTTCAGTTCTATTTGATCCGGAGTCTACTTACTCCTATGTGTCATCTTATTTTGCTTCATATTTGGTTGTGCCCCGTGATTCTTTGAGAGCCCCTGTATATGTGTCTACACTTGTGGGGGATGCTATTGTCGTAGATCGTGTATATCGTTCGTGTGTGGTCACTATTGGGAGTCTTGAGACCAGCGTAGACCGTCTGCTCCATGATATGGTTGATTTCGATGTTATATTGGGCATGGATTGACTGTCACCTTATCACGCTATTTTGGACTGTCATGCCAAGACGTTGAAATTAGCCTTGTCAGGGTTGCCTCGATTAGAGTGGAGAGGGAGTCTTGGACATTCCACCAACAGGGTTATTTCTTATATGATGGCTAGACATATAGTCGAGAAGAGATGTTTGGCCTATTTGGCTTATGTTCGTGATTCTAGTGCTGAGGTTCCCTCTATGGATTCTGTGCCTATTTTTCGTGAGTTTCCTGAGGTATTTCCTGCAGAACTGTCACGGATTCCACCCAATCGGGGTATTGACTTTTGTATTGATTTGGCTCGGGGCATTCAGCTCATTTCTATTCCGCCATACCGGATGACCTCACCAGAGTTGAAAAAATTGAAGGAACAGTTGCAGGATTTGCTTGATAAGGGCTTTATCAGACCTAGTGTCTCGCCCTGGGGTGCACCGACGTTATTTGTGAAGAAGAATGATGGGTCTATGAGGATGTGTATAGACTATCGGCAGCTGAACAAAGTCATCATCAAGAACAAGTATCCGTTGCCGAGGATTGATGATTTATTTTATCAGTTTCAGGGTGCCAAAATGTTTTGAAGATTGATTTGAGGTCTGGCTACCATCAGTTGAGGATTAGGGCATCCGATGTCCCTAAGACAGCTTTTCGTACGCGGTATGGGCACTGTGAGTTTCTGGTGATGTCCTTTGGGTTGACTAATGCCCCATCAGCATTTATGGACTTGATGAACCGAGTGTTCAAGCCTTATTTGGATTCCTTTGTGATCGAGTTTATTGATGACATCTTGATATACTCCCGCAATCGGGAGGAACATGAGCAGCAATTTGGTGGGGCATAGATACTCGTCACCTCACATATATACCACACTCATGCAATTTCACATAACAATTAAGTTGGGGATTCCTATTCCCTCAAGTCAAGGTTAAACCAAGCAATTACCTCAATTTCGCAGGCCACTCACCGTTCAATTATAACTTTTCCTCTTGAATTCGCCTCCAATACACTCGAATCTAACCATAATTAACATAATATCATTAATTAATGCTAACGGAACTAACTTTACTGAAAATTATAATTTTTCCTAAATTTTCTCAAAAAAAGTTAAAACCTGACCTCGGGCCCGCTTGGTCCAACCTCGGGGTTCGGACCAAAGTACGTTTACCCATTCACCCACGAGCCCGAATATATAATTAGTTTCGAAATCCGACCTCAATTCGAGGTAAAGATTCGATTTTTACAAAATTCCCTAATTTAACCCAAACCCTCAATTTTTACCATGAAAATTCTTAGTTTTTGATTTAAATGTGATGAAAAATATTGGGTAATTGAAAGAGTAAAGTTTAGAATTGATTACCAACAACTTGGGGATGAACTTTGATGAAGAAAATCGTCCTTAAAGCTGTGTAGTTCGAAAATTTTGAAGAAAAAGGGTTCTGTCTGTTTTAAAAATGTATTTATATAGCTGGGCATGCCTTCTATATGTTCGAATAGGGCTGCCCGCGTTCGCATAGGGCCAGGCCTTATTGGCCATCGCGATTGCGTAGGGAGGGGGGGCTGCGTTTGCATAGTGTATTTGGGCTCCCCTCCCCCAGGCCCAATTTACCTTCTGCGTTCGCATAGCCCAACATGCGTTCGCATAAGGTCAAGCCCAAGTGACCTCCGCGTTCACATGCTTGGCAATGCGTTCACATAGAACAAATAAATGCCCAGCTCAAATTTTATTCTACGCGTTCGCCACTGGAGCCACGCGAACGCGATGAACAAATAGTTTCACATCAAATAACAGCAAAACAACAGATTTTTGCAAGTGTAAAACACCCCGTGGCCTATCCGAAACTCACCCGAGCCCTCGGGCCTCTTAAAACATAACATGGACTTGCTCGTGCGATCAAATCATGAAAATAACATGTAAAACTATGAATTAAACCTCAAAACTCATCATTTTTCTCAAGAACACTTAAAGTTCATTATTTCTCACCCGGACGTCCAAATCACGTCAAATAAACTCCGTTTTTCACCAAATTTTACAGTTAATATTTAAATACTATAATAAATCTGTACCGGGCTCCGGAATCAAAATATAGTCCCGATACCATTGGTTTCAAACATTAATTCTTTTCTTTATTTCATTAATATTTCAGCAAAATAATTTCTTTCAAAAATTAATTTCTAAGGCTTGGGACTTCAGAATTCATTTTCGGGCATACGCCCAAGTCCCATATTTTACTGCGAACCTCCCGGGATCGACGAAAAACAGATTCGGGTCCATTTTCTCAAAATGTTGACTAAAGTCAACTATAATCAAATTTTAACTCTAGAAATTACTATTTCTCATATTTTCACATAAAAGTTTTTCGGTTTCACGCCTGGGCTGCGCACATAAATCGAGGTATTTAAAATAAATCTTTTTATGGCTAATAAGCCTAGAACGGAGTCTAAATTCATAAAATGACTCATTGGGTCATCACACTCCACAGCTCAAAGAATTATTAGAATCAATAAATGTACCCAAACTAAAACTTGAAATATCACTATGCTCATCACAAGAAGAAAGAGTGTTAGGCTTAGCAATTATACCTTGATACACTTCTAAAGATTCTATTTACCTCCTTGAAGAATGGAAGAATCTTTACTTTGGGCTAGGGTGGCTTCGGTCACTTCACTTGGAGTTCTTTCTTGAAGACTTCCACTTGAATTTTTCTTCAAAGGATCTATACAATAAGCCAAACAACTAGTAAGAACGAATGTCTCTCACTTGAACTCTCTTGTTTCTCTCTTATTTCTTTTCAATCTTTTCTTTTCCTTCTTTATTGACTCTCTCACTCAGCTGTTTCATATGCCTATAGTCTTCACTCACTTGAAACAGAATCAAAGGAAGGACTATTTTCTTGCCATTTTCTTCAAAAGAATATTTATTAGTCCTTCCATCATGGAGAGCATCCTTGTCATATTGCCATGGCCTCCCCAACAATAAATGACATGCTTGCATGGGCACTACATCACAAAGAATATCATCAACATACTTTCCAATTCTGAAACTCCCCAAGATTCTAACTGTTGCGACAACTTCAGGTTAACTCTAACTTTAGTTCCGGAAGAAAATCAGGGAATGTAATCTTCTACGGTAGAAATATCGCTGAATGTCACACCAGCTTTGGTTCTCAAGATTCTAGTAGTAGTGATTTTTCACAACTAAATGAGCTTGAAGTTTATTTGTCACAGGGAATTGAAAAAGTGAATGACGGCTCCTTTAATCTCTTGGAATGGTGGAAGGACAAAGAAAAACACTTTCCGATTCTTTCAAGGATGGCTCGAGACATTTTAACTATTCAAGCTTCAACAGTGGCATCGGAGAGCGCTTTCAGTCAAGCAAGACTTCAACTCGGTGATTATAGAGTGTTTATGAGGGAGAACTTGAAAAAATCAGTACTTTTCAGAGATTGGATCCGTTCGGAAAGAAGAAATTTGGACTTGCTGAATCACAACCAGAGGTAGACGAAGCTTACGAAGAAATGCTAGCTAAACTTGCGGAGGAAGTTGCTTCGCCCGGAAGCGGTGATGACCAAGCTTCTTTTCCGCCACCACCAACGGAAATTCCTCCGAACTTTGAAGGATTTATGAAGTTTGTAAGAGATACCATGTAACTTATATAAAAATTAGTATGTATTATGTAACTTGTATTTTGGCACATCTTGATTAGTTTCTTTTTCTTCTCAATGGTGGTATTAGCACCTTGTTGTGCTCATTTCATAGGGGGAGGAAGACTAAGAAAAATATTGTCATATATTTTTAATGCTATAATAAAATTATAACGCATTGCTTTGAATATCTCTTTACAGTATTTTTGTCTTAAATTTGAATTAAAAAATTTAGGTCACAATTCTATAATAAAGTTTACAAGGAATTACCGTAGATATTTTTTTAACATCCTTTTGTCTCTAAATTCTATTAAACTTTAAAAAAATCTCTCTCTCTCTCTCTCTCTCTATATATATATATATATATCCGTTGGGCCCACTTAGCCCGCGGGCCGGGACTGTTTAGCCCGGGACCATTAGTTCGTGGGCCCGATCCCGAGCCGGTTCCTACAAAAGGACTACCAGGACCAGGATCGTGTGGCCCGTTTAATTTGGGACCGGCCCACATGCCAGCCTAACTCCACCAATTCATGCTTCCAATGTTACCCTGTTGCTAAGATTCCCGTTTAATTTGGGACCGGCCCACTTAAGGCCCTAACTCCACCAATTCATGCTTCCAATGTTACCCTGTTGCTAAGATTCTCCTTTGCCTAAACAGTTCATATTTTTTCCTATTCGAATTGAACCCATTCTAAGCAACCATCAACTATATATTTAGCCAATCTGAATGCACCCACTGCAATCCATGGTAAAACCATCGATTATCCAATGAATCATTAACCTCGAGCGAAAAATTAGACGAGACTCGCGAATGAGATTAAGGAAATATGAAATAACACCTACACACAGCATTTCAACCCAAATATTTGTATAAACAGTCCAAGTCCTTGACAATGATAAGTACAGAAAGGGTGAAACAAGACTAGCATATTTCTTTTCCCAATTATGCTGTAGGGTAAATATGTTCTTGCATTTCTTTGATTTGTGACCAAGAAAACTCAGAGGTAGAGAGCGGAATCATACACTTATGTACCTAATGGCTAAAAAACTATTTGGTTTACTAAATTAACAATTTGAAGAGGTTAACCAGGTGAAGCCGCCTCTTCTTGTCATTGGCAAGCCAACAGTCCAAAAGGAACTCCACAAACAATGAAGATATGATGCAGAAGAATCTGATCCAGTACTTCATTTTGATGAATGAAAGAGCGACCAGCATGAACTTTACTCATTCCCCAAGTTAAGTGACCCATCCTTCATTAGCTTCACACTTAGACTATTAAATCTCCCCCTTGAATAATGTCGAGAAGCCTTTCTCCAATCTGTCCCAGTTCTCATCATGGCTACAAATTCTTCATAGCTAATGCTGCCATCCTGAATTCATCAAAAAGAGAAGATAAGGAGGATATGATCCTACTCTAAATTCAAGTTCAGTTGTAGAAAAGTGTCTGCAATCTGTTCACCTTGTCCGTATCAACCTCCTGTAAAATGTCATTCGCAATGTTGGTGCAATCATCTACTCCATCCTCCATCAGTGCATCTTGAAGCTCATGTGGTTCAATATAGCCATTTCCATCCTTATCAAAGTAGGAGAAAGCCTTGTGCAAATGTTCATCATTTGCCATCCTTTGAAGATGGAGCGTAACGGCAATAAATTCCCCATAGTCCAGGGTCCCCTTGCCGTTGGTATCAATCTGTTAGAACAAAGAAATCCCATAAGCATTTACGGCTTTATCATTTAACTTCTTATCATTTTTCCTTTCTCTTTCAGCTTTTTTTACTCTACTTTTTCTTTTGAGATAAAGAGCAGGGATGTAACAGCTTGTTATTACATGTAAGTATTGTGACCTGAGCTTCATTTCAGTGATAAAAAGTTAAGAACTATAAGAATTAGCTAAGAGGACAGCACACATAAATCATGTTAAGGACTAAACACTGACCAGTAAATGTGATATTACCACTTCAGCAGTGTATAAGGAGAACATCTTAATTGAGCATCAAAACAAAATAACAGAGCAAACATCGAACTAGCATCTAAATTTTGTTGGCCTTAAGCACTAACAGGGGTCGCACTCTGGGAAACCTTGTTGAGAAACCTTTAAGAAATGACACAAGCCTGCTGATGACCTATGTTGCGCGGACTCTCCAAAACGTAGCCGCACCCGTGTCGGATCCTTCAAAAATGCACTACTTTTAGAGGATCCGACACGTATCCGGACACATTTTCGGAGAGTCCGAGCAACATAGCTGATGACTATGACATAGCTGATGACTATGACAGGAAGAGAGCAACTTAAAAGTGCAAAACAGATTAACCAAGAGCAGAAACATGGAGAATCATGCATTTCCTCCAAAAATCAAAAACAAAATTTAGGAGAAAGCAAATTAGCTGCTTTATTTTTTTTTTAATTATAGGTAAACATAAGTCTAGATCCTCTACTACTCTAGTAAAATTAGTCAACTTGTTCTTTTGAAGAGATAAATAAATACATTATCCACACGAAGATATATATGTAAGAAGCTCAATATCAAGAGGAAGAATACATGTTTCGATTGACAAAGTAGGAAGAGTACATAATTTTGCCACTTTGTTTTCTATTTGGCCTTCCCTAGTTTTAACTGCTGATCTACCTTTTGCTCAAACATGTGAGAAAACCACATTCATCTACTTATTTAGCAGGTTTAATTGGCACTAAAACAAGAAGGTAGCTCAAGCAGATTATAGTCTTAAATAAAATTATTAGAATGCGCATGGCAACTTGACATATAACAGATCTTAAATCATGTCAAGATCATAACTGAAGCAGATACTATCAGCATCACAGACCCACAAAAGTAGCTTCAATATGACAGTAACAGACTCTAAGCAGCATGTAAATCTTAGCCCACAGCAAAAAGTGGGAAAGTAAAACTCATTCGATAAGGAATATGAAGGAAGACTCACTGCTTGAATAAGCATCTGTATTTCAGATTCTGCCAGCTGTGAATTGAATTTTTGAAGCCCGGCTTTTAGTTCCTCAACTGAAACAATACCGTTATTATCAGTATCTATCTTGCTAAACATTTCTTTGAGGTCTTCAACTTCTTCATTAGACAAGAAATCAGCAATCACCTGCACGTGGAGGATCATCTTTTAATGCTTCCAGAAGCATGCAAGTTAAATACAGTTCGAAATGCATCAGATTAATGAACTAACCCTCAGAGCTTTCCTCTTAAACCTATTCATCATCGAAAACTGCTTAAGTCTTGATTTGACAACATCTCCAAGAGGAATATTTGGAGCCTTCTTAGCATTTTGAAGCCAAGAATGTTCTACAAGAAAGACAGTTCATTAGCAAAACACATGAAGCATCAGTCATATATTAGTGTTAAAGTCCACTAGTTGGGAACCTCAGCAATCAGAATTACCGAAGATAAACTTATATCAGAAGAATTTCAGCAGATCCCAATTATAGTGATTTGAAAGATGATACGGATTGCCACTATTCCTTTTTTAAAATTTTTTATCTACTGTTTGTATCATCGTCTGTTATATCTACCTTTTCTTTTTTCTTTTACTAGTTCTCTAAATTTACATGACTGTTCTATTCCTTTTTCTTATCCACATTATCCCAAATTTCGCGGGTTGCTTGAGTTGCAACGAACGTTGCTTTTCCAACCATTTAAACGCCGTTGAGATGGAATATAATGGGGAGCAAGAGCATGCAAACCAGGAACTTATGGTGACACTCATATTAGTTTCAAATAAACTTTTAGACATTAAATAAATGTATACAAGTATAGGACTTCCAAAACATAATTATTGATTTTGCCCTGTTGCTGCAATTGTTGGATTTCACCACTAGGTGGATCTCATGCCTCAAAATTTATTTTGGCAAGTTATCAAACTGCAAATTGCATGTTTGCCAGCACAACCTGAAGCAGATCTAGAGCAGATCGGTCTCCAACTGAGCTACTTAAAAGATGTGGTCTGTGGGAAGGCAAGGGTTTTCTCAAAGAACATAATCACCACATGTGGAACCCAACTTACCGAGTACTTGTTTAGCAGTTAGTCGAAGCTTTGGTTCTGGCTCCAGCATTTGTTGTACAAGATTTTTAGCAGTCTCTGAAATACTCGGCCAGGGTTCACGCTTGAAATCTATTGCCCCACGTAGTATGGCCTGAGCAACACCTTGTTCAGATTCTGTATCAAAAGAGAGACTATATCAAATGAGAGTAGTTTATATGTGAGATCATACATATGAAGAAGAAGAGGGAAGGGGAAGGGGAGGGTTCAAGTCGAACTTACCAGCCCAAAAGGGAGGAACTCCACATAACAAAATATACATAATGACTCCTGCACTCCATATATCTATTTCTGGTCCATAGTTTCGCCTGAGCACCTCAGGAGCCATATAATAAGGGCTTCCAACAATTTCAGAAAACCGCTCACCTAAAAGCCACCACAAAACTTTCAAGAATTAAACATGATTAATGTGTTTGAAAAAAATATTGATGTGCTATAGCTATATCATGGTAATCGACCATATGAGATTAAATATAACAATTTTCCAGGAGGACTGAATGAAAAATGACAAGAGCCATAACGCAAGGGTGTTCAGCACAAAGAAGATAGACCCTAATACTCTAAATATCAGCATTGGCTTTTGTTACACGTATCAGTCCCATCTATTCCCTATGTATGTGCATCTATTACATGTTACATATATGGCAAAACATGTCACTACTAATCATACAATGACATTCTCTCACCATTTATTCATATTAGATCATCATTGAAGGCTACATGGAACCAGAAAACGGAACAAGATACAGGATAACAAACCATAATGTCTTTTTCTTTGTTTATTATTTTTAATTGCTTGTCACATCTCATAAAAGTATGGTTCCATCAATTCCACAAGGATACATTGAAATTACTTGACCACAACATATTAAGACGGTTATTAAGCAACACAATCATGACAGAACTGGGTGCAGTGCTCATTTGCAACTCCTAAAGATCACTTCTTAGACATACATCACAGACATATATTGCGGTTAGAGATACACATGAATATATCTTTTGCATTGTTCAGGGGTTATGATGAAGAATAATGAAGTGAATGAGAATTTTACAATCCTGCTCTTAGTCAACAGTTTCTTCTAAAAATATCTCGGACGATGATCCAGTTACATAGGCTTCTATACTCTATTTTGGTACTAGCTATGACAAACTTCAAGCATCATCATATAACATTTGAATATTTATTATACAGATTACATTATTCAAATAAAAATAGCTAGCACACGGCTCTTCAATAAATTTACAAAGAGGCCTAATGTATGCAGGCTAAAGTTATTTTGAAGTTCTGTACAGCCATTGCAACAGGCACTCACATAGGTGAAGCACCTTGCTAGCTAGACTTAAAATCAGATCATATACAATCTTCCACAGCCCACATGAGGCACATTCAAGTTATGAATAGCTAGATGATAATCTTCTTAGATAAGTTGAAAGAAGGGGCTTAAGTAGTGCAGGTTATCATGAATTTGATTGTTCTATACTGCCGATGAATGGAACTCCGAGATAGAAATATATTGAAAATCAGAAGATGTTTGAAGCCGGTGAGCTTAAAGATCAAAACATATATTTGAAGTCCAACAAACCTAATGCTTTCATAATGATATAATCAGTTTCAAGCCTCAAAACTATGTTAAGAAACACAAACTTGGTTCATCACAATAAACGATGTCCAGACAACAAGAACTGCTTCTTTCTTTGTATAACTTGACAACAATCAGTGCTACTTTGTTTGTAAAACTTAACCTCTTTGCTGCCAGTTTCACTAACACCAAAATCATTACAATTGTCTTTGATCATTTAATCATAAAACTCAATCAGATATCAGTGGATTTGGCATATATGTAACATGTGAATGATGTTTGTATAACGTCCTCTATCCACTGTCTGAAATACCACTACTCCAAGAAAGTATCCGAATTAAATTTGATCTTGTGATTCTTCCCAGTATAGAAAAGAACAACATTACTGATAAGACAAAATCTTTAAGATACCACTTTAGTGTACAAAGATTATATCCTATGTTTACTTAAAAACACCAATTAGAGTTTTCTTTTTATACCTGGCTGGAAAAATATTGATAAGCCAAAATCAATAGCTTTAAGTGGCGAATTCTCCTTTTTATTGGCAAACAAAAAGTTCTCCGGTTTCAAGTCTCGATGAATCACACCATTTTTATGACAAAGCTGCACCACTTCCACAACCGTCCGCATAACAGCCGCAGCAGCTCGCTCTGTATAATGTCCCCGTGCCACTATCCTATCGAACAGCTCGCCGCCTTCGCACAACTCCATAACCAAATGCACGGCATTCTCATCCTCACAAGCTTCCTTAAATCTCACAATGCTCGAATCTAACGGCAAATGCTTCATTATCGCCACTTCTCGACTTACATCCTCTATATCAACAGCTGTTCTAAGTTTTCGTTTCGAAATCGACTTGCACGCCAGAATTTCACTGCTGTTACGATCGGTACAGAGGTAGGTTATTCCGAATTCACCTCTTCCTAATTCTCTATCGACTAAGTATATTTCCTCGATATTCGATTTCTTTACGTCGGTTAATACGGTGATTGTTTTTTGGTTTTTCCCGGCGCCGGGGTTTTCTTTCCGGCGGTGATCTTGGCCGGAGTAGTTTGATGATTTTAAGTCTTCTCTCGCTACTGCTGCCGTAGATATGCAGCAATTCCCCATTTCTGTAAAGCTATAACTTAGCTAGGGTTTCATATGATTGAAGTGAAAAACCGTAGCTATGACAGAGTAGAGTATAAAATGTGAATGCATCAGTGAGCTCACAGTTATGTGGAGAAGAAAGGAATGTTGGAGCGGGGGGGTGGGGGTGGGGGGGGGCACTGCAATTAGTGATGCGTACGGTCTCGTTTGGGTTGCTTTTGTAATGTGAAATGTATTTTTTTATTTAAGATTATATATATAAATAGAATATTAATACTCAAATTTAAAATGTGGGTTTGAACTTTGTCGAAATAATTCAGCGGTCGGAATGGGACGGCTATGAGCAGGTTAGGAGGAGTTTCTATTGGATTCATTGATTCGGGTAGTCAAAGTTAGTGCTAAAATGCCCAATTTCACGGTCAAAGTACTTTTCTCCAAAAGGTTTTCTTATATTAAACTACAATTTGAGACATTCAATTAGAGATCATCCTAATATACACAACCAAATTCAGAATCTTAAGTTTTATGAATTATAAACCATAATTGTTTGTGCCGCGGGACGAATCTATGTAGTGAAGAGAGGATGGTACGCCACCCAATCACTCGTGTAAAATTTTATAAATATACATATATTTCACACTGAAATAACTTATCCTAATAAATGGCACCCATAGTCACGAACTGGTCATAGGTGCCATGATCAAGTTGCTAGCTTTCCATAATCTACACCCGATTAATACTAATTACCTCACTAGCAAGCCATTTTTACTTTTCCTCTCAGCCTACTTGTTCCCTTTTTCCATTTTCTTCTCTTTTTCTTAATTTATTTTAATTTTTTTCATCTTTGTATTTCCTCTCTTTGTACTACTCCATTTTATTATTTATTCAAATATTAAAATTATATTTGATCCTTCTTCTAGATCTCAAAATTTTATTTGCACATGATTTTAAGAATTTCTCTATTTTATTCATTTAATGTTATTTTTTTTAATCTCAAATAAAAGATATTTTCAGTTTGGTTATCACATATTTATTTATTCACCAAAAATTGTATGAAGCAAACTAAGTTAATTCAAAATGGATCAACACGAACCGATCAAATTAATTCAAAATAGACCGAATTGACCAAATGTACACTCTAATTCAATCTCTTTATTTTGTATTAAAATACAATGTCACCGTAGCTATCGAATCCTAGATCAGCCTCTGTTTGTGCCTATTTAATTCCGAATAGATTATATATATTTAAGTAAATCTCTTAACATAAATACAGAATTTGAGCAAAAATTATTAAATTAAAGCGATAATCGTCCCTCTCAAGAATGATTGGAGCCATGTAATGGAATCATGCAAAAGGGTCAAAGTTGTCGATATCTGTCTTTCAAATAATAATAATATTAAATTCTGAGTTGATCGTAATTTGTCTCTCTAAAAGCTAACTTTCTTTATTGTTCTTTTCACATATACGTTGCTTCCCTCTTAGGAAAATTTAATTAGGAAGTTTAAATAATTGTCTCAACAGACACTTGTGAGAATGGGTATCTTTTGTCGATCAAGCAAACACATCTTTGACTTTTTGTTAGTTGTACTAAACCCAAAAGTGATACTATCTACTAAATAGAAATAAAATTAAAAGTCGAATCCACTTGTTTTCATGTATGTATTCTATCACTCTTACTATAATTTGGACAACAAAATCCAGAGATTAGGCAATTTTTCCAAAAGGTAGGGCTGGCTCATAATGACTGTTTTATTTTTGGTCTTCATTTTTGTGTATGCTCAAGCTTTCGAGAAGAACTTAATTTTAGGGAAAAGAAGGTTAATCTGGGATTGAACGATAATTGGTTTTATATTAATTAACTATTACTTATATGTTAAACTATTTTTAGGTCAATTTTCATAATTTACAAAGCAATCTTTTACTTTGTCGGATTAATTAATAATTCAATTACTATAATAGGTAGTGTCTTAAATTACAATCATATCATATCTTATCTTAATTTGCTTTGCAACATATGATTAAATTAGAAAAACAGTAGTTGCCAAAGACAATAAATTGTACTAAAAGAACGTAAAAAGAAGGTAGCTTTTCTTTGTCTATTTTTAAATGATGACTCCGTATTTCTTTCCCTATGATCTTAAATCTTATCTAAGAGAAAATAAAATCATAAAATTTATTATTAAAATTTTTGGCCCGCATAAATTTTGGGGCCTAGAACAAATCTTTACTAACCGTCACTTGAACCAACCTGAATAGTTTATAGTTGCTTCAATTATTAAAATGTGTATGACACGTAAATTAAATCTATTAAAAATTATTCATTTAGTCCAATCCCAATATATCACCCCACTCAGTGGAGATTTAAAAGTTGGAGATGCGGGGTATCGATCCCCGTACCTCTCGCATGCTAAGCGAGCGCTCTACCATCTGAGCTACATCCCCATGTACAGCAGCTAATCGTTTTACATATATTATTATAATGATTTCTCAACGCTTGTGTAGGCAGCTTATTTTAATGACTATTTTGAGAAGTTCAAGAAAGCAATTTGCTTGTACATATGGTTGGAATAATTAAGCATTCAGCACTGTGTGTTGCTTAATTAGTACGGTAACATTCCAGATTTGCTCATAATAGATATTCAGATTAATAAGAGTAGTTCATGATACGTTCCGTATTTCTTGATCCATTTAGCGTTATTTATTTTAATTTTAGACCTAGATCATGTACATTTATTACTCTTTTCGTCTCAAAGTAAGTGTCGCTCTTTAAATTTGACGTCAACAAACTTCTAAATCGATCAATTCTCTTGAATTATTATATATATTGGTTCTATTTAGTCCTTGTGGGGATTGAATTCTTATTTAGGCTTCCCCTCTAATGTAATTTTCTAAAAGATATTGCAACTATATTTAGGAGTTGATCCCTATTGTTCCATAAACGATACTCCTACTTGACTTACCTGGACTTTTAGATGCCTGTTTTACTAGGACTTTGCAAATAAATCCATAGTAAGTTCATTTGTCAATCATTATCCAGTTTATCAAAAACTTCCATCTCCTGTAAACTAACGAGTTGTCTCTTTATATGATACATTTTCTTTATTCGTTCTTTTATAAAAGAATGACATATTTTTATATTTAAAAATAATTCAATTTTAAACTTTTCATTTTGTATATTTTAAATTTAATGTAAAGCTTTTACAACCACCTATACTTTTGGGACTACAAGTATTAAACGTCCTTTTTCTAAACTCCGAGACCTACGAAATATGATTTTTCATTTTTCATCAATACATTAGGCTTGGTTAACTAAAAACATAAACCAAAATAAGACCCTGTGAATCACTAGGAGCTAGGACTTAAATATATGCTAAAAAAACTGGTTGATCAATGGCCAAAATACTTGAAGAAGGAATTACAAATGAATTGGTTTGTGATATAATTAAAACAACGAACCTTATCAAGTCTACTAATTAAGGAGTAAGCATCAAGGGTAGCAACAATAACAATAATCATATACCCAGTATAATCTTATAAGTGGAGTTCGGTGAGGGTAATGCATACGCAAATTTTACGCCTACTTCATGAATAGAACTTGGGCGCAAGGAAATTATTTCAAAATGGTTTTGATAAACAAAACTAAGCATCGAGGGTATATAGAAAATAAAATATTACAATCCGCAGACTGCGTCCAAGTAATTTTTTTCTCTAATTATTGGGCGATGGTGAAGAGCTACCAAACTTGGCACGTAAGGAATTAAAATTGTTGACGGCAGGCAAAAATATTCACCCAACAACCTTCCATTTGCAACATCGAAAAAACCCATCATACGACCATTATGTTCAACCATCAATATTTCGTTGGTAAAGCTCATGTAATACACTCAGGAGCTGTCACACTAAACTCTAACTTCCATGAATTTAATCTTCCCAAATCATTATCATTATACGCAACATATCCTTTAAACAAGACATTGAGATTGCGACATCGTGTTACTGTCATAAAACAAAGCCTCCCTCCAATGTCTAGTATACTTACATTCTCTTCTTCGCTTTCTATTGGTACCGCAATCATATCGAATTCTTCCTTAGCTACGTCGAATACAATGAGTTTTGTTGTATCGTGACACTTGACTTCATAATACGTGGATCGACACGACGATCCGTAGCACACCAATATAACACACAATTTACATATGCCACTGAGCTTGTACTCGGGTAAATTGAATGATTAATATTCCATTTTAATGGCCTCCATAAATGGTCAATTCCAA
The DNA here is from genome assembly GCA_005239525.1 of Nicotiana knightiana. Lineage (NCBI taxonomy): Eukaryota > Viridiplantae > Streptophyta > Magnoliopsida > Solanales > Solanaceae > Nicotiana > Nicotiana knightiana. The sequence goes on from ML381245.1 coordinate 33,681, forward strand.
CCGTTAAAATCGAGCACTTAAAGATATCTGATTTTTGGACGTCAAATACAAATTTATGTTGTAAAACCACCACTTTATATTGATTTGACATTGTGCAAAATCCAAGCCCAGCTCTAGTAGATACTGTTGGATACCAATTTGGAGTTGCCAGTGTTGTGACATATTCCAAAGTCATAGGATTGCAGACATGATAACGACCATCTTCACACAATTTTCCTTCTCGAAGGACATTTGATTAATACATGTTCCCAACACATTTTCTGCCGCGAAAAAATCATCAATCACCAAGTTTTCGAATGGTTGGTCGTTGAAATTCTTGTGCCAATCCAAGGAAGAAAGAGTAAAAGATTTTCCATCACTTGTTGAGATAAGAACAGCCTCAAGTTGAGAGAATGATGAGGATTTAATTCTGTGTTCAAAGTGTGAGTAGGCAAAGCTCCCGTTGTAGATAATGGAATACCATTTCTTGCATACTAAATTTAAATTTTCTAATAAATGTAAGCAAGGTACTCTTTTTAATATCTCAATTACCATTTCATTGGGTATACAAGTGATAATATGTTGCTCCTCATCATCTTCTTTTCCCTTATTCCACCTGGAGATTGTTTGCATTCTTTCTTTGCAACTCTATCAACCAATAAACCGGTAAAAATATAAATATTTATTGGCAACAAGTTATTATATGATAACAAAACTGTTAATGGTGATTTATTTCTTGAATATGATGTCAATATATACCTAGCAAAATAAGCATATCTGAATATTTTCTCCAAAGTCATGAATGAAAAATTTAAATATGTCAAAAGATGTAAAAATGCAACCATTCTAATAAACTTTTCTTTCTCAAGGATGATAACAAAAATAACACCATTGTCAAGGAAGTAAAGCCAATGAAAATGTGCAAATTAAAGTAAAAAACTACTATTGAAACACATTCAAATTAAGGTCGTAAGAATTATCCAACCTTGCAAACCAAAGTGATGTGTTGTCTTTGTAGGATTTTCAACTGGAAGAGAATAGTTTTGTAGTGAGAATATAAGTATAAATAAAACCAACAGCAGTCCTAGTAGGTGTCAAATAGCAAAAGAATCTCTTTCCGGATTTATATAAATAGTCAAATAGCAAAAGGATCTCATTAATTTTTTCCTAACAATGTAGGAATAGTCATTATTTAATTATTTTTCCTGTATATAAAAGTAGTCATTTAATTATTCTTCTAATAATTAGTACTTTAATTTTTCTAACTCCTTCCAATTCTAGAATTCCTTCTTTTAAATTTAGGTAAAACACAGTATTTCGAACTCTGGTAGGGGTTAGGAGTCTTTACAAGGAAAAGACACATTGAATCTGTCCCGATCCTAAACTCAAACCGGTCGTAATGGTGTCTATCGATGATACTAGACCAGCCGACTTTCACAACACTACAATAGTTCATTTAAAACGATATGCCAAAGACCTTTCGTATAACAAAATTCATTAAGGAAACAAGAGTTCCCTCAAAAAGCTAGAAATGTGGAAAAGAAAAGCCCCAAACATCGGGGTTTCACTGAGTCATGAACAACTACTACAAATTGTCTGATAACAACAAGACTAACATAGTCTGGGAAAAACCAAAATACAGCTAAGGGAAAGATAGGGAAGAAGAAAATCAGGGCTGCGATCGCCAGACAACTACCTTGCTATCTCCAATGATCCACTACTAAATATATCAACAACCGCTACTGTTTAACCAAAGAATTAGATCCTTTGACTAAAGCTATTTCTAGGATGAACACGGGTTACTGATAATCAAGGAAAATAGAGAAAAATGAATAATAGACAGTATTCCAGAAATATAGAAAAGCAAAGTAGATTGTATTTGAGAATCAGATGCCTTTAGAAGTTGTATTCCCCTCCCTATATAGGAGATTCCTTGATATAATGTACAACTCTTGCTATGATTGCCCATTAGTGACTAATTATGACATTAATGGGGCATTACAAAGGATAACGGTAATTGGGGTACGGTTACGTAACGTACGAGTAATCAATTGTGGGTTCTTGAATCTGCCCGTAGCTTTGTCCAGATTCATTCTGACCGTGTCTTTCTCTGTTTTGATCAAGTTGAATTTCCCGTGGCTGATGAGCTCGAGGGTTTATTGAATCGTGCCTCTTTGTTCCGTACCTCTTCAAAGAATCACATCCAGTTGTCGCGTTCTCTTGTGTCCACATAACTGGCTGAGTTGTCAAGAGTTGGCTTACGTGTGAAACTTTTTCTTACCAATACAGATAGTCCCCCCACTTACCATATATTTATCGATTAATATTTGGTAAGTGGATACTCATTTATGGCGGGAGTATTTTNACTAGGAGTCGGAGGGGTGGTAGATTTAGGAGTCTAGGATCAACTCCTTCGAGAGGCTCCTCTTCTTCTCAGATAGTTCCCCCTCATTCTGCTAGGTCTCTAGTTTCCCCGAGTTTTAGGGCTTCTCGGTCTTTGTCTAGAGGTAGAGGTGAACGCCTTCGTGAACCTGGAGTTGATGAAATTGTTCCTGCTGAGTTTGCCTTTGCTAGATATAATCAAGTTCTTGTAGACCAGTCTTCTTCCCTTGAGAGTGTCGAAAGGTATCCAACCCTTATAACTTAGGGTCAGATTTTCCTTGTTCGTAGGGAGTGTTTTTGGAGGCCTGATTTCCCTGTCTACATTCCATATAGTAATCAAAGAATAACGTCTTACAAGACGGGATATTCTTTTGTTTATACGTACCATTTTACCCTAAGGTTTAGACCTCCCATTGACCCAACCATAATTGAATTCTGCCGTTTCTTCAATACCTGCTTAGGACAAGTTGATCCGCTTGTGTGGCGAGTTGTCGCATATCTTAGGAGTTTAGCTTCTTTAGCCTCAATTCCTTTTACTTTCAACCATCTTATTCATCTCTACTCTACTACCTTGTTTCGTGAAAAGGGTTTTTACTCTGACTGCTAGGATCAAAAGAGTGCTGGTAACCCCTGGAGATGATAAGGATAGGGGTTGGTACCTCCGGTATGTTGCTGTACCCACTGTTGGTTTAGTGGGTAAAGAAAATCTTCCCTTTCATGAGAAGTGGAATCGTGCATGTGAGTATGATTTAGCTCACATCTATTTACTTTTCCTCGTTCTGACTTGAGATGTTTTACTAACACCGTATCTGTTTTTTCTTCTCTCAGCAATCATGGATACTGTTGAGAATGTCTCCGGTATCCGTGATTGGGTAGAAAAATTGTTGTCTGTTGCTCCTTTAGAAGAGAGATCTTGGAAGTACCTCGCTGGGAGGTATGGTTGGCATGTAAAGACCCACGGTAAGTGAAGCTTTTGTTCTTGCTTCTTTCCTTACTCGAGTCTCTTCTTTCTTTGTCGCTTAACTTTTTCCCTTTTGATAGGGTTCTCTGCTCGTGGGGTGTCTGCTTCATCTATCCCGAAGATGTCTTTGGCTCAGGCCCAAGAGATTATTGTCGGTTCGTCTTCCTTGAAGAGGAATATTGGTGAGTCTCGTTCCGTAGAAGAAGAATAAGAAGAAGAGAGTGCTTTAGTGCACAGGCCATGGAGAAGGCGGGTGGTTTCAAATGATGAGTTTACACTCATGACCTTGCCTTCTGTGTCTGTGGTTGAGCCCTCTACCTTTGAATATGTTTCACATTCCCCCATTCATAAGTATGTAGATTATCTGTTCCATGAAGGTTTTGACCTTTCTCCTGATGATGTCCCTTTGATTGTTGTCTTTCCTGCTTCTTTAAGAGAAGCTGTCTCATCTGCTCCTTTGGTTATTACGGCTTCTGCTGTTACTTTGCCCGTGGCTTCCTCAACTCTTCAACCCTCCGTGCATGCTGCTTTTCCCGTGGCTTCTCCAGCTCCTCAACCCTCCGTGCCTGTTGCTGCTTCATCTCTGCCTGCTTCCATGCCTTCCGCTAGGGAAGTAGGGTCTTCCAGCAGAGAGATGCGGCAGGTGGTAATAGAGGTTCCAGCTGAGGGTAATCTTTTCAAGAAAATGGGTGAGCCCGAAGTGTGGCTCAAGCCTTTGATAAGTCCCACTGAGAAAGCCAAGCTAGCCAGCCATAGTGCTCTTACATGGGCCAATGAAGTAGTGCATACCTCTTTGAAGGTATGAAGCAGGTTATCCTCTTTCATTTTCGTATATGAAATTTATCATATCTGATTGGTTTATTTCTTGTAGATTAATCTTATAGGCATGGAGCTTATGAAGAGGATCTCAAATACGGATCAGGAGACAAAAGAGTTGTAGGCCGATGCTGATAATTGGAAAGCACAGTATGATAGCCTAAGGATTGACTTGGACGCCTTAGAAGAGGAAATGAGTCCCTTGAAGCGGCAGATGAGGCTCATGGCGGCAGAACTGGCAGTAGAGAAGGCTTCTTCCGGTCAGGCTGATAAAGACAAGAGTGTTTTTGAGTCCTCATTTGCTGAGCAGCTGTCCCGCGCCTCAGAGGAGATTAGAGACTTGAAAAACTTGTTGGGGCAGAAGGAGGAATACTCAGGCGAGCTCGTGCAATCACTCACTCATACTCAAGAGGACCTTCGTAAGGCTTTAGATAAAGTTCAAACTTGAGGAGTCGATAGTACCGTTAAGGGCCGCCCATGAAGCTGCTGAAGCGGAGAAGGACAGATTGAGTGCTGAGCTTCAAGTATGGGAAATGGATTATGAAGATCTTGAAGAGGTGGCTGTTGTTGATATGAGCTGGGCGTATATGAATTCTCGCCTTGACACATTGACGAAAATGAGTCAAGAAGGTTTCGACCTTAGTGCTGAAATAGCTAAAACTAAGGAAGCCATGGAGAAGGCTCCACAAGGTCATAACCTCTCTTCACCTGATGGTGAGACTCCAGCTGCTCGTGTCTCTTCATCCCTAGTTGCTCCCGTTCCTTCTGCCAGTGAAGTCAACCTCCCTCCTGAAGAAGTTTAGTTGGTTCACCCTTTTTTTTTATCTTTGTCTCAATTGGTGATTACCCCCAGTCCCATCGGGGGTAAATTTTGATCTCTTTAAAGTCCCCAAATGACAACTTAGGGGCACCTCAATGTATAAAAATTCTATAAATGCTAGTATGACTTTCGTTGAGTTTTTGTTTCACTCTTTAAGTCTTTTGCATGCTTTATTTTTCGAGGTTTTTGTTTTTACCTCTGAATTTTTGCATGAGGATGTTGTAATCACTCGTACCTTTTCATAGTAGGTACGGTGTTTGTGAGCCTTTTTGTAGTAGGCTTCATTTATGAAAGATGGCCCTTTATGATTGTCATGAAGAAGACGTCTCAACTTCATGATAATGCAATAGAGTGATAGGAATTTTACACATGTTTAAGAATGTTTCCAAGGAAAGTTTTTGTTTGAACTTCCACGAAATTTTACATGTGATTGATTATCGTCTAAAAGTCATGTTGCAACTATTTTTATTTAACAAATTTGATATACCCTTGTATTTCGTAATTGTTTTTCGTAGGTAACAGTTTTTCGATATTAATACAAGGGAACAACTGTTTTTCACTAATAACAGCTTTTATAAAGATTGGGGTTTCTACCCGCAACTGTTTTTATTGATAACAGTTTTATAATAAGCACGAGGAAAATGCTTTTTCATCCGTAACTCTTTTATTTGACAACAGATTTCTAAACAAATACATGGATTTTGATCTTTCATTCGTAACTATTTTATTTGATAACAAGTTTTTGAGTAAATACAAATGATGATGATCTTTTACCCCTAACTGTTTTTATTACAACAGTTTTGAATAAGTATACATTTCTTCCTCGCGACTAATATTTTGCCTTTCAGCCTGAACATGTTCGAGGTTTTTTTTTTTTGCATTTTTGCATTAGGCTTTGTATTTGGATGACTCTTTTGATCTCTTTCGATTCTGGTCGTATCACTTGTCTTATTGGGTAGATGGGTCTTCAAGCTCGAGCTTTTGACTTTCTGATAGTCTTCTTTGCTTCTTAGCCTTCCATACTGTATAGTCCCCCAAGTGTTTGAGCTTTCAAGAATGAGATCTTGAGCACTTGATTATTTCTTCCTTGTGGTCCTTTTCCTGAAAAGGAAAAATATTCCGGACTCGAAGGTATATAGTTTTTTTTAGATGATGACTGTTTAACCCTTTAAAACGTTCATCAGAAAGTGTAACCCTAGACCGGGAATTGTGAACAACTAATTTTTGACCACACTCAAATGTTATACTATTTTAGTGTAAATATTCCTTTTAGGCCTAATATTAATGTTTTAAGCTTTTATATTACACTTAGTAGATTTTATTTAATTAAAATAAATAAATAAATAATAATAGTACTCACATTCTTAAAGTGTGAATATATATGGAGTATCTTTTAATTAGAATTTTAATAAGTAAACTATTATATATATTTTTTTGTATAATTTAAACTATAGTGTAAATATTGAGTTTTCTTATTTTTATAGTTTCCTTTAAGTTTAAAAGTAACGTTGGTATNGTATATTGACTCTTGTTTTGCTTTTATCATGTTTTGAATATTATTGTGTTTGTTAATGTGCTATTTGTTGCTTATTTACCGCTTTAATATTTATTTGAACTTGATATAAATTGTATCCTCTCTCGCATCCCTCTGAGTCTTCTTATAGGTAGTTATGTTGTGTTTGCCTACCAACATCACAAAATTTCTGTCTAAAGATAAAGCCAGTTAGCCTATCAGCTTCTGGTGAAGGATTTATTCACACATGATTAGGCGAGAGAGCCGTCAGCTAGCCAATGCTGTTCTACTACTGGTGATGCTTGACGCTCCTCGGCTCGGGTTGTCCGCCTGGGTAAGCCAGGTCTAGATACTATCTCCTTTAAGATTTGAAAACCTAGAAGAACAAGCCACAAGCAATGAATATCCCTAGTAGGCTACGTTTTATTTGCATCATGTGCATTGGACTTAGCGGGACTCGGCACAGGGCCCGGGTCCGTCTAGGACAAGTACCTATTTTTTTTTACCAACATGTTCATATTTATGTGCTATATGTAACATTATTTGGTAGGCTTCCTTCAAATGTTGACCGGCTTTAGGATAGATCGATTAAACAGTTGAGATAGAAAGAGAAAATTTCCTCCAAGTTTTCATATAATATATTTTTTTTAAAGTAACTTTTGAAGGGTTCTAGTATGTAAAAGCACAAATTTTAAATTATTTTTTTTAAAATTTATTTTTCACCGAACTACGCGAGTTTGATTCTCACCGGATGTGAGATACGTAGGCAACCTTCATCAGGTTCAACCCCATTTTTTTTTTAAAAAAAAGAAGAAGGTGTATATGGCTATTATTTTTCTCTTACTGTAAAAATAAAATAAAAATAATAATATAGTTACGTTGTCATTTTTTTTAATCTTTTGACAAGTTTTGCCCATATGTTCGGTCCTTTTGTCGAAATAGCCTTAAAACATTCCTCGAAAATGCAAAATGGTCGTTTTAACAAAAGAGACCAGTTTTTATGTTCACTTTTACAAATGAATAGTCATTTTGAGTCTTCTTTTCTTTACTAATTTAACCAATTTTTTTTAGTCCCATAGTTTGGTTTTGTTTTTATTTTTTTTTTAGAGTCAAAACTCGAGAAATTGGAATTTTTGTGTCAATAATATATTAAAATCTAACTCCGTGTCTGGATAAATAGGTACACCATGAGTGGAGAAAGAGGTAAGTCTGAAAAGAGGCCCAGGTCAGAAGGAATACCGGATTTTCTTATTATTGATCAATTGTTGTGGGATTGGTGGAGAGATTTTAAGAAATATGAGCGAAACCAGATAAAGAAGTATTTGGGACATTTGGTTCACATGATGACGATCAAGCCTAGGAGGGATGTGATCGAAGCTTTGATTCCGCACTGGGATACTGAAAACAATGTGTTCCATTTTACTGACTGTGAGATGACTCCGACCTTGGAGGAAATCGCCCATTTCCAGGGGTGGGGCCGCAATCTTCGCCGCCAAAGGCCCATTGTACCAAAAAATGTGAATGAGGGTAAGTTTCTGAAGCTCCTGAACATAAATTACGGAGAGTATGAAGGTTTAGGAGGTAAGTGGGTTAACTTGGGACTTCTGTTTCATTTGTACGGCCTAGAATGCAATTTTGAAAGGCATGTGGGAAAATTAAAATCAAAGGAAGACAAGGAAACATGGAAGATACATAGGAGGTTTGCATTTATGGTTGCTTTTTTGGGGCGTGTAGTTTTTCCGGAAAGGGAAGGACGCATTGACATCCGCTTGGCAGGTGTGGTTGAGGCTCTGACCTCAAAAGGGAATGATTATACTTTGGTCCCTATGATTCTTTCTTCCATTTTTCGTGCTTTAACTAGATGTGAATTGGTGCACGGAACTTTGATGGCTGTAACATTTTGTTACAGATATGGTTTTTGGAGCATTTTTGTCGTCATCCTAGTATCACTAATTTTAGTGAGCTCTGGCCCAATTGCACTTATGATCACCAGAAAAATATTGACAAATATGACTTACTAGAAGGGATTGATGCCTGGAAAAAGCTGCTTCTTACTTTGTCAGCCAAATGAATCACTTGGAACTATGATTGGTTTTCCTCTAAAGAGGTCATTTGTGAGTCTACATATCATTCTTATTTGGTACTTATAGGATTGGATGGTGTTCAGCCTTATGCTCCACTTCGAGTGATGCGCCAGTTTGCACGACTACAAGAGGTGCCGCCAGTACGAGATATGAGCAAGTTCTGTTATGATTTTGGTAAAGATCAACCTCATGACGAAGAAGAAATTATGAAAATCTGGTATGCAAGTAAAGTCTCGGAGTTGAATGAGATGGTAGACTATCGAGATCGTGGAGAGGCGATCCCTGAGTATATTACTTTGTTTCATGATCCTTCATTGTTTAGAGATAGGCCCGAGGGGTCGAACAGGAGGAGAAATGATCA
>ML381246.1:12499-74617 GCA_005239525.1 Nicotiana knightiana
CTGATGACGAAGAAGAAGATGACAAAGATGAGGTAAACTTCAGGGATGTTCAGAGAAATCTGAAGTCCTATTCCCTTAAAAAATTAATGTCATTGTCAAATGTTCTCATTGATACTTATTACAGCTTAGTTGAAGATAAGGACACATTGACCATAGAACTAGGAGAAGTTGAACAAACTAGAGATGATCTAGTGGTGAGTGTGGTAGATTTGAATGAAACCATAGGTGATCTTGAAAGAGAGAAAGAATCTCTAATGTGTAAAATCAACAGTGTTGAAAAATAGAGAGATGACCTAGTGGTGGTGGTTGTGGACCTTAAAGAGACCATAAAAAACCTTGAGAAAGAAAAGGAAGTGGTAGAAGGAAAAACAAGAAAGGTAGAAAATGAGAGAGATGATCTAACCGTAGTAGTAGTAGACTTGAAAAGAAACAGTTGAAAATCTGAGAAATGAAAAGAATAGTCTGAGTGAGAGGATTAATGCAGTTGAGCAGGAAAGAGATGATCTTCTAGTTGTGATCACAGACCTAGAGGAAACTATAAAGGGACTCCAAGTAGAACCTGGTACCGCAGGAGTGGACAAAGGAAAAGAAGTAGCTAGTGAAAAACACATCAAGCTTGAAAAGGAACTGAATGATGTCAAAACAAGTTTGTGCTGTGAGCTTGAGAAAAATAGGCAGTTGCAAACTGAGATGGGTAAATTAAAATCTGATCTCAAAAAGTCACTAAACTGGACCTGGTCCACAGATGCTGTCACTGCCATGTACTTCATTAACAGTGGAAACAGGCAGGGGATCGGGTTCCAAAAGGAGAAAACTCCTTACAACCCTCACAAAAAGTATGCCACGGTCCCAGACAATTGGATTTGTACCCATTGTGGAAACAACGGGCACTTCAAGGAAAGTTGCCAGCTAGGGATCAGTCAGTTCAGAAAAACAAAATGTTTACTCGCCAGAGGAACATCAAGCAGGGACCAGGTCCCAGCAAGAAATATCAATTTCTGCCTGCATGGACTAGAAGAGCACCTATTCATCCCTTTCCTAACTACAAGGGACCCAAACTTGTTTGGGTTCCTAAGTCTAACCCTTGATTTAATTGTGCAGGGATCACTGAGAGGAACTAGACTACAATGCATTATTGACAGCGAATGCTCAAAGCATATGACTGGAAACACTATGTAATTTCTCTCATTGAAAGCCCTGCAGGGAGGAGATGTATCATTTGGCAACGGAAAGAAGGGATACATCCTCGGTGTTGGAAGAGTTGGGAAGTCTCTAGAGCACCCAATTGAAAATGTTTATTACGTGGATGGTGATGATCAAGAACCCAATGTGTAGAAGAGAGTGTTCATGTGCTCTTCAACGAGACTCCCTCCTCAAATAAGGATAAAAATGGTGATGATCAAGACTATGAACCACTCTTGGTTCCTGGAGAGATATCTGATGTCTCTAATGGAAAAACTGACATGATGAGTCAAACCAAGGAGGTGAGTGAAGGCAATGCAGCCTCCTCCTCCGGTTCACAGGAGGAACCTGGTACCCCTATCTCTACTACAAAAGCTGAAGAAAGAGCTGGAGATNTACCAAGATATTTCAGAGGATGGTTCGAAGGAACGGGGGAATACCAAGAAGAGGTAGCTCAAGCAGGCCCAGAAACTATGACTTGTATCATAAGTGTGGTAAGCCCGTACACTTCATAAAAGATTGGCCGCTCCTGAAGCAGGAGCCCTACAAGCACAACACTGACAAAGCTACAAAGAGGAATCAGGTTCCTAACAAAAGATTTAGCAGAAAAAGCGCAGCTGACAACGTGTTAAAACAGGCTCTTGCTTCTTGGGGAGATTCATCAAGCGAATCAGAAGAGGAACCTGCAGAAGAAAATAGCTCCATGATGGAAGTAGAAAACAAGGCTAAGGAGTATGACTCATCCTTTTCTCTCATGGCTCAGTCTGATGACGAAGAAGAAGATGACAAAGATGAGGTAAACTTCAGGGATGTNCTGAGAGGAACTAGACTACAATGCATTATTGACAGCGAATGCTCAAAGCATATGACTGGAAACACTATGTAATTTCTCTCATTGAAAGCCCTGCAGGGAGGAGATGTATCATTTGGCAACGGAAAGAAGGGATACATCCTCGGTGTTGGAAGAGTTGGGAAGTCTCTAGAGCACCCAATTGAAAATGTTTATTACGTGGATGGTGATGATCAAGAACCCAATGTGTAGAAGAGAGTGTTCATGTGCTCTTCAACGAGACTCCCTCCTCAAATAAGGATAAAAATGGTGATGATCAAGACTATGAACCACTCTTGGTTCCTGGAGAGATATCTGATGTCTCTAATGGAAAAACTGACATGATGAGTCAAACCAAGGAGGTGAGTGAAGGCAATGCAGCCTCCTCCTCCGGTTCACAGGAGGAACCTGGTACCCCTATCTCTACTACAAAAGCTGAAGAAAGAGCTGGAGATGCTGTGGAAGGTGCTCCATAGATAGCAGAACAAGATGTGCAGGGAAACTCCTCTAATCCACCAAGTTCCTACACACATCAAATTCAGGTCCCAAATTGGAAACATAAAAGCTCCCATCCTCTTGATAACATAATCACTCCTCTTGATTCCGGAATCCAAACTAGATCCAAAACAAGAAACTCCCTAGCCTTTTCAGCCTTTCTATCCCAAATAGAACCAAAAAAGAATATCAAGGAAGCTTTGAAGGATGCAGATTGGATCATTTCTATGAAGGAGGAGCTCCATCAGTTTGAAAGAAACAAAGTCTTGGCACTCGGTACCTCGACCATTAGACAGAACCATCATAGGAACCAGGTGGGTATTCAGGAACAAGCTGGATAAGAACGGGAAAACAACTAGGAACAAAGCAAGGCTCGTTGTTTAGGGTTGCAACCAAGAGGAAGGGATTGATTATGATGAAACATTTGCCCCTGTTGCTCGCATGGAATCCACTAGGATTCTCATTGCTTTTACATCTCATATGGAATTCACCTTATTCCAAATGGATGTGAAAAGTGCATTCTTGAATGGATATCTCAAGGAAGAAGTGTATGGAAAGCAACCTCCTGGGTTTGAAAGCCATGCTCGCCCAGAGTATGTCTTCAAACTGAACAAACCCTTGTATGGGTTGAAGCAAGCTCCTAGAGCTTGGTATGAAAGGCTTTCCAAGTTTCTACTGGATAATGGATTCACTCGAGGAAAGATTGACAACACCCCATTTCTAAAGAAATGGGGAAGGAACCTTCTTATTGTCCAAGTGTATGTGTATGACATTATCTTTGGGGCTACAGCAGACTCACTGTGTAAGGAATTTTCCATGCTTATGGGTAGTGAGTTTGAGATGAGTATGATGGGGCTGAACTTCTTCCTGGGTCTTCAAGTGAAACAATACGCAAAGGGAACTTGTATTAGTCAGCAAAAGTATATCAAGGAGCTGCTCAAGAGGTTTGACATGGAAGATTCAAAGGTGATTGATACACCCACTGCAGTGGCTACCAAACTTGACATGGATGAATCTGGACCTCCTGTAAATCAAACAATGTACAGGGGAATCATTGGCTCTCTACTCTACCTCACTGCAAGCAGGCTTGACATTGTGTTCAGTATGGGATTATGTGCAAGATTTCAATCAAATCCCAAGGATTCCCATTTAAAGGCTGCAAAAAAGATCCTACGCTATCTCAAGGGCACACAGGACCTGGTCCTGTATTATCCCTCAGGTGATAATTTCAATCTTGTTGGTTATGCTGACGCTGACTGTGCAGGTTATCTGTGGACAGGAATAGCACTTAAGGGATGGCTCACTTTCTTGGATCCTGCCTAATCTCTTGGGGAACAAGGAAGCAAAACTCAGTGGCCTTGTCCACAGCTGAAGCAGAATATGTTTCAGCTGCATCTTGATGTGCTTAGCTGCTGTGGATCAAACAACAACTGGAAGACTTTGGAGTGTATATTTACAGCATACCACTTCTATGTGACAACACAAGTGCTCTCAACATGTCAATGAACCCGGTGCAACACACGAGAACTAAGGATATAGATGTGAGACATCACTTCCTCAGAGACAATGTTGAAAAAAAGGGCACATCTGCATGAAGTTTTGTTGCACTGAAGATCAGATTGCAGATATCTTAACCAAGGCATTGGGCAAGGAACATTTTTGAGAAAAATAGAATGGCACTGGGGCTGCTGAGACCTAATTAGGGACCCGGTTCCCCTCCTTGGATATGAAAGTCACGCTCAAATACAGATAGCTAAAGTGTTTTCTGACGAAGTCTAACTCACATCAATACCGTTGCAAGTAGACACACATGATGACTACAGACTTTAAAGGTATGGCATTGTAGAATAAAAGGAGACTGAGCAACCTTTTCAGAAAAACAGGTATGGGACCTGGTCCATGTACCCCAGGTTAGTCGTTATGTGTATTCTCTACCATTTTTAAAAAGCAACAAAATTAATTACTGCTGCCACATTGTCCGCCTTTTCAGTAAACACATCTATCACTCCATCTTTTCAACTCCCTCTGCACGTTGCCTTTTCCCAAAATGCCTACCGCCTTTAGAACCTGTTCCTCTTCTCCCTCATTACTCCACTCTCCTATAAAAATCCTTCGTCCCTAACCGCTCCTCACACATCTTCTCTCACTCTCTCCTTCTCATGCAAAAGTACTTCTCTATCTCTGAAGCTTTTCTACAACCGTAAAAAATGGCCGCTACAAATGAACCCTCTCTCCTCCCTACCTTTGATTCCAACACTGTCTCAGCGGAGGATAAAACCTCCTCTCTCCCAGAGGTCGCCATCTTCACTCCTTTCTCCTCCTCACTCCCAGCAGAATCAGAAACACCCAAGGAACCTCCAGTCATAGAAGCACCCCTTGCTCCTTCCTCTTCATTTGAACCACCAAAGGAACCTCTGATCTCTAAAGCAACCACTGCTCTTCCTTCCTCATCTGAACCACTAAAGGAACCTCCAGTTGCTGATGCTTCTCAAGTCTCTGAAGCCTCAGAGGACGACCCTGACCAGTACATTAACTCCTCCTTTCTCAATTCCTCGACTCCCATGGAGTCTCCAGAAAAAGAGGCGGCTGAAAACATCATGGCCATCGCCTCTGAGAATCTTCCTTCTGAAGGGGCTCCTTCTCTTCCTAAAACTCAGGGAGCCGCTTCTTCCTTCCTAGAGGATGGGGGGACCATGGTCTTATTTGAGTCTCCTGTCCATGAATATGTGCATGACAAACCTAGTAAAGAACCCGGTTCTCCTCTTCCAAAGACCCCCCAAGAGCAAATCTTCTACACTCCTCCTCTAGAATCCATCCCTCCGTTCTCTGAGCCCATAAATGAAGATGATGAGTATGACATGGTGTTGAGTGCCCGTTTTAAACTTCATCAGAGGGTGAGTACTCCGGAAGTTTCTGTGAAGAGGCCATCTACTAGGTTGCAGAAGAAGGAAGTCTTTGACTCGGCGCTTGAGAAAAGTAAGAAGAGCAGTAAGCAGAAGAAGAAGAGATTGATGAAAGAAGGGAGAGTAGTGGTGGATGAAGTTATCCCTGTAGTTGAGGAACCCAGTTCCTTGGTAGGGAGAAAGAAGTATGTGTTTGCTGAAGAACAAGAAAAACCGTCTCTATCACCCCCAAAAATTGGTGGCAAGTCAAAGAAAAAAGAAGTTGGTGAAGCTAGTGTTAAGAAGACTGTGACTGAAGCAAGTGCCAAAGGGAAGTCTGTGCAAGTGACCGGTAAACGCAAAAGGGAAGTGGAAACCGTGGGGAAACCTGGTTCTAAGAGAGCTTTATCAAGCAGCAAAGGAAAGTGGAAGGAAAATGTTCTGAATCAGCAGGTGTTGTGGGGTCGCATGTTTGACCCCGATATTTTTGAAATGGCTTGAGGAATGTGAGTGTTTTGAGAAGGCTGGGGGAAGCACTCCAATGATCTCTCAGCTGATCAATGCGCTGAATGCTGCCAACGATGTGATCAAGAGGCTGAAGGCTCAGACTGCCATTCTGGAAGATCAATCAAGTCAAGCTGATGGGGGACCTGGTTTTGATATCTCCTCACATGAAGAAGTTGCCCGCTTGACTAAGGAGAACTTTGAGCTGCGGCAACAGGTTGAGAACCAAAAGGAGAAACTACTCGAGGAACAATCCTCTGCCAATGCTCGCATGGACCTAGTTATCCGGACTCTCACTGCCTCCTTCTCCAAGCCTTCCTCCTCTAGTGCCCCCTAGGCCTTGTCTGCCTTATCTCTCTGTGATGATGATGTGGTTAACAATTTTTTTTTTTTTTTTGTGATTGGCATGTGGACAACACCTGACTGCTCCCGCCTGAAAAAAAATCCAAATGAAGTTTTTGCTATCCCAAGAAAAGACTTCTCTATGTTTTAAATCTTTTTATTGAATTAATTCAATCTTCTTATGTTCTCTTTATTGCCTTTCTGCATTTTTATTCTGTTCTCTATCATGTTGTGTGCACATAAAGGGCATGAGTTAGCTTTGTTGGACTTCTTTATACTTTCTAACTGTTTGTGCCTTTTTATGATGCCAAAAGGGGGAAGTTAACGGGATAATTGAGTTAACTGATGGCAAGGATTAAGGGGGAAGCAGATAGACAGGGGGAACTCTTTAGGCATCTGGTCTCTCATCTTCCATGTCACTATATATAACTTCTTGCTAATCATAAAAGTTTTTCATCATCAAAAAGGGGGGAATTGATGGGCTGTATTCTGTTTTGATGATCTAACAAACTTTTATATGAAGAACCAGATAAAGGACCTAATTTGTGGCCAGCACAATTAGTCAGCTTTAACTCAAGGAATTTTGGACAGTGCACTGTTGAACTTATAAGGAACAGCTGAGGGACCTGATCCCTTGACATACTCCCAGACGATAGTACAGGTCAACTCTACAGCTGTAAAAAATTATGGCAGAAAAGTGACTACCTGCAACTGTACATGCTATAGTGCAGTAACAATGCAGTAGTCACTTCCCATTGGTTGTGAAGTGTACTCTCAAGATATGGGACATCCTCCTTGGAATGTGCCAAGGACTTTAATATCTTGTTTGAAGACAAACAAGAACATTCACTTGAGCATATACAAAAGACATTCTCTCAAGCTTTGAAGAAGGGCTCTAGTATTGAAGACTCAAGTGTGTCAAGAGCAAGAAGACAACTCCACTAAGACGGACATGTTTCACCTTGTGTCGTTAGTGTCCTTAGTTGAGTTGTAACCTTGTATTTTATTTTTCATTGTATCCTTTTTGCTTTTGTAGAACCATAGTGTTAGGAATCTCTCAACATAAACCTCTTGTGTTTCTGTAGTGACTAGTGTAGTCACAAGTGAAAACTCTTTGTAACTAGAGAGTGACAAAGTGACTTGTAATAGTGATTACAAGTTAGAGTGTTAAAGTCTTTGTAAGAAGTTCATTACAAAGTGGCTTGTAAAGTTTTGATTACATGTTAGTGAAGTTGAAATCCTACAAGTATAGGTCGTGGTTTTTGTCCCCTTGAGTGGGATTTTTCCACGTAAAAAATCCCTTTTCTCTTTTACCTGCTTTCTTAGTGTACTCCTCTGTGGGAACTAGTAGAGGACCATGTATCTTTACAGTTTGGTGGACTGATAGAAATTATAAATAAGAAGTCCTAAGTTGTAACTTTTGCCATTATAGACATATAACATATTAACTAAATAAACATTAACGTGGGTCAAAGTTTACTTCCATTTTAATCATCCTTCGACAAATTAAAAGGTATGCAAGAGAAATACGTTGAATAGGATACTACCGTTATTTAGAAAAAGTGAATAAACTAATATTTCAGAGTCAAAATTCTAACTATGCATTCACCACTTTTAATCTATTGGAACTTTTTTGTCATTTTAACACAAATTTTTTACAATGTAAAATATTCAACTATTTAAAATTTTAAAAGCAGTTAAAATTTTATTTTATATAAATTCTTGACTTCTTTGAATTATGTAGCAAAACATCTTTAATATTTAAAATTTTAAATTAATTTTATTATCAAATCAATTGATTATCAACTAAAATTTCACTTATAAACTAAAATTTTCGTGAATTATAAGATCCAATAACACCGATAAACATAGGTCCAAGCCAACTAATATCATGGAAACTTTCATATGGTAAGTAAAACTATCACTTATCAACAAAAATTTCGTAAGGAAGTCTTAATATCAAATTTTTAATATACTAATTTATTTATTATAAAATATTAACTCAATATTAGTTATTTTTAAATTTTACATCGTTATTTTATCAATTTTCTTATAGGTATTAGAAGGCTAACCTCTTCATTCTCAAATCTCAAAAAAAGATAAAAAGATTTAATATTTTAATTTATATAATTTGACTAATCTTTGAAGAAGATGTCACGCATCGCATCGGAGCGGGATGGATGAAGTGGAGGCTCGCTTCCGGTGTTTTGTGTGA
Organism: Nicotiana knightiana; assembly: GCA_005239525.1. Classification (NCBI taxonomy): domain Eukaryota; kingdom Viridiplantae; phylum Streptophyta; class Magnoliopsida; order Solanales; family Solanaceae; genus Nicotiana; species Nicotiana knightiana. The sequence continues at coordinate 20,949 of ML381246.1, forward strand.
TAGGAATGTGCCGTTAAGACTTAAGGGTAAGTTTTATCGAGTGGTGGTTCGACCGGCTATGCTGTATGGGGATGAGTGTTGGCCAGTCAAGAACTCCCACGTGCAGAAGATGAGAGTAACAGAGATGAAGATGTTGAGATGGATGTGTGGGTGCACCAGGAAAGATAGGATTAAGAATGAAGTTATCCGGGACAGAGTGGGAGTAGCCTCCATAGAGGACAAGATGAGTGAGTCGAGGCTGCGATGGTTCGAACATATTAAGAGAAGAAGCATTGATGCTCCTGTTAGGAGGTGTGAGACGTTGGCCATGGAGAGTTTGAGGAGAGGTCGAGGGAGGCCTAAGAAGTATTGGGGAGAGGTGATTAGGCAGGACATGGCGCTGCNCAGGAGGGTGTGGAGGTCGAGGATTAAGATAGAAGGTTAGTAAGTAGTTTATAGTGTTCACCGATAGGTTTAGTAACATGCATTTCCCTTGATATTCTTAGATTTTATTACGGTATGTAGTTCTGTTCGCCTCAGGTATTGTATTTCCTGTTGCTATTATTGGATACTATTTATCCTATATTATGGTATGTGATTCTTATTTTTATTTTTTTATTTTTTTTTATTTTTTGTTTTTATTTTATTGTATCTTTATTTTTTATTTTTTTATTTTTCTTTTTTTCTTTTTTTCTTTTTTTTTTTCCTTTTTTCCTTTTTTTTTTAATTTTTTGGTTGTTAGCCGAGGGTCTATTGGAAACAGTCTCTCTACCTGCACTAGGTAGGGGTAAGGTTTGCGTACAGATTACCCTCCCCAGACCCCACATGTTGGGACTAAACTGGGTTTGTTGTTGTTGCTGTTGTTGACTAATCTTTGAAGAATCATGATTAAAGTATTTTTGTGTTGCTTATTTGTTCTCAGTATTACATCACAAAAATAGCAATAATGTAACGACCCGACCGGTCATTTTAAGCTTTAGTGCATCGTTCAACGGTTTGAGGCCATGAGCGGCTTCACTTCAGGTATTATGACTTGTATCGCATGGTCAGAATTGAAGTTTGGGGGGTTCGGAGTTGATTTGGAATGAGAATTCTCATTTCGGAAGCTTTAAGTTGGAAGAATTGACTAAGATTGAATTTTTTAGTAAACAACCTCGGAACCGGGATTTGAAGGTTTCAGCAGGTTCGTATGATGATTTTGGATGCGGGCGTATGTCCGGATCCGGTTGTGGATGACCCGGGAGCGTTTCGGCGCCTATTGTGAAAGTTAGCATTTTTGGGAGAATTTCATAAATTTCAGCTAAAGTGCATTTCAATGTTATCGATGTATGTTCGGGATTCCAAGTCTGGGAATAGCTCCGTATGGTGATTCTGGTATTGGGGGCGCATCCGGAAGTAGATTCGGGGGTTCGTAGGTCATTTTGGAGTCGTTTGGCGGATGTTAGAAATTTGAAGGTTTTCAAAAGTTGTACCAGAAGTGGACTTTTTGATATAGGGGTCGGAATTCGATTCCGGAAGTTGGAGTAGGTCCGTAATGTTGAATATGACTTGTATGCAAAATGTGAGGTCAATCAGACGTGATTTGATAGATTCGGCAGTGAATATTGAAGTTTGAAGTTCTAAAGTTCATAAAGCTTGAATTGGGATGCGATTCATGGTTTTACCGTTGTTTGATGTAATTTGAGGCCTCGAGTAGGTCCGCATTATGTTTTGGAACTAGTTGGTGTGATTGGACGGGGTCCCGAGAGCCCCGGGTAGATTCTGGGTGGTTAACGGATCGAGTTGGACTTGGAAAGAAGGCTGAGGGCTGTTGTCATCTGGTTTAACCGCACCTACGAGGTTTTGGCCGCAAGTGCGGAGCAGCAGAAGCGGGCATGAGGGTCGCAAATGCGATTTTGGCTTGGGAGTGCAGAGGTCGCAGATGCGGTCATCTCGCCGCAGAAGCGAGACCGCACCTGCGGACGAGAAGGCGCAAAAGCGGAAATGGGCTGGGAGCCCTGGACCACAGAAGTAGAATATAGTCCGCACCTGCGGAACCGCAGAAGCGGTCAAGTGACTGCAGGTGCGATTGGTCGGGTTGGGCAGTGTGTTTTATAAAATCGAGTTTTGGCTCATTTTCCTCACATTTTCACTTTGGTTGGGCGATTTTGGAGCCTTTGAAGAGGGGGATTTCATCATCAATCATGAGGTAAGTTCATCCCACCTCTTGTAAGTTAAATACATAGTTTTATTATGGGTTCAAGCATGAAAATTGGTAGAAATTTTGGGATTTTGAAGAAAAACCTAGAAATTGGCATTCTTGGATTTTGACCATGAAATTGGATATAGAATCGGGAACGAAATATATATTTGAGTTCGTAATATTATGGGTAATCTTTTTCTTCGAAAAATTTTAGAATCTGCGCATGTGGGCCCGAGGGCGATTTTGTCAAATTTTCGAGTGAAGTTGGGAATTTATCTAAATTAAATTGTTGTGAGTATTAGAGCTTGCATTTATGAATTTCCTCATTTATTGACTAGTCTTGGGAGCATTGAGCATTGATTTGGGTTGATTGAAGGGCTTGGAAGCCGCTTATGGAACTTCAGAGCGAGGTAAGTCTTCTTTCTAACCTTGTAAGAGGGAATAACCCCATAGGTAAAAGAAGTAAATATGTGCTCCTATTTGTGGGGGCTACATACACACGAGGTGATGTGAGTCCATGCGGTAGCTACTATTATGCTTAAGTCCGGGTAGTCTAGATCTAAAAGCATGCTTTACTTGCCATAGTTGTAATTTTATTGACAATTTTAAAGGTTTAATCATATCGAACTTGGTAAATACATTTCTAAAAGGCTAAACATCATTTTCTTGACTTTTAAAAGAGAAATTTGCCATTTTCTTTGGATAATTGTCCCTTGATAAATTCTTGATTGTCTGTTTGAGTATGTATATCTTTTGTGGAACGGGCCGAACGCCTCGGTAGATTAAATAGATGCATATATGGCTCGCGCCATTCGACCCTCTGGCAGTGTATAGTTTAAATATTATCTGATCGTGTCGTACGACCTTGGAATGATTTGCGCATGCTTGTATTGCGTGCCTTGAAATTTATAAATAATGATATTGCCTCTCTGGCCTGAGATAAATTGATAAATGATGAAATACTAATTTTGGAAATCTCTTATTATTAAAATACTTTTTTACCTGCTTCATGCTTATTGAGTTTGAAATCACTTTATAAAATCCATACTTCTACACATTTTGGTATTTATTTATTGGACCGCTAGTGAATGTCGAAGTCGACCTCTCGTCACTACTTCTTCGAGATTAGACAACATACTTACTGGGTACGCGTTGTTTTCGTACTCATACTACACTTGCTGTGCATTTTTGTTGCACAGTCACATGTAGGTCTAGTGGCCTCGTTGGGCGCATCGGCATGGTTGATGCGGAGACTTAGGTTAGTTGTATCTCTCGAGACGACCCGCAGCCAGCAGAGTCTCCTTCAGAGTATTGTACTTTCTTGTCTGTCCAATTTGTATTCCGGACAGTTATTGTATTACATTTTGTTTTCCTAGAAATTTCTCATGCACTTGTGACACCGGGTTCTAGGATGTCTATGGGATTATTCAGTATTGAAAATACGTTTAAAACGTCATTATTCACTCAGTGAAGTTGATTAATTATGGTTTAATGTAAGAAAAGAAATTATTTCAGAATACTAAAAATGAGGATTAAATTAACTTTTTGGTGTTGGCTTGCCTGACAGTGGTGTCCGGCGCCATCACGACCTTTATCGGACTTTGGTTTGTGACAACATGGTATCAGAGCCAGGTTCCCTTAGGTATCACGAGTCATGAGCGAGTCTAGTAGAGTCTTGCGGCCGAGAAAACGCTATTCCTTGGGACTACACGGCCGAGGAAAGAAGGAAAAGCAAGGTCAGATCTGAGGAACCTGCCGCGGCACAGGGTATGACGAGAAATGGTAAGGTCTACACCCCTGAGCATCTGGCCGAGTCGAGCAAGCATACCGCCAACCGGCCTCCCCTTATCGAAACAGGTCCCGATGACCTTTGGAGCAAGATACAGGCGAAGGAGTATTCATTCATCGACCAGCTGAAATAAGAAACCGGCACAAATATCCATCCTCTCTCTGCTGCACAATTCTGAAACACACAGAAATGCTTTGTTGAAAGTGTTGAGTGAAGCATATGTGCTAAACAACATCACTAGTGGGGAAATGGCCAATATGATAGGCCAGGTACTGGAGAGTCATAAAATCACTTTTCATGAGGATGAGCTACCACCTGAAGGATTGGGGCACAACAAAGCGCTGCACATCACCGTGTAGTGCAAGGATCATTTCATCACAAGAATCTTGATCGATGGAGGTTCCAGTCTTAACATCTGCCCGCTAATAACACTCAAGAAATTGGGCAAAGGGCTACATGAGATAAAGGACAGGGAGATCAATGTGAAAGCTTTTGATGGTTCTCAGAGGTCCACCATGGGGGAGATCAGTCTATGTTTACAGATGGGACCAACTTGGTTTGAAGTGGATTTCCAGGTGATAGATGTTCCGGTATTCTACAACCTGTTGTTGGGACGACCCTGGATTCATGTTGATGGGGCCATAGCATCAACACTACATCGGGCGGTAAAATTCGAGTGGAACCACCAAGAGGTGATTATTCATGGTGACAGTAGCAACCCCATTTATAGCCGTCAAACTATTCCGATGATTGACGGGAAAAGGAAGATAGGTGGAGGAACTTACCACCCTATTAAACGGGTCAATGCCATAGACAAGGAAAAATGGTGGGATAACAAGATCGAGAGCATCTTGAACTGGGAGGATATGAGCCAGGCAAAGGGCTCGGTAAAAACCTCCAAGGGATCACAAAGCCTATAAAGCTCAAGGACATGGTACCACTTTTGGTCTGGGGTATGAGTACACCTGGCAGGAATTCAACGACTGGTTGCCACCTTGGCGCAGTCCCTATTACCCTTTGGAATAGCTGATACCTCATCTTGGGCAGACATTCAAGCAAGTTGACACTATCTACGGTTCAGATGAAGAAGACGCACTTGCAGCAATGACGAGTTTGTTTCTACAGAATGATGATATGGATTGTTGTGTTGTCCTCAAGGGGGAGGGGGAGGAAGGCCCTTCCATACAGACTGTAATCAAGGGGGCATATCTCAAGAACTGGTCTATCAAGACAACCAAAGCCCGACGAGCCTCGGGGTAGCAAGGCTAAAACAAGCATTATTCACTATTTTGTTTACTAAATGATTTTCCTGCATTTGTTTTTAATTTCTACAATAAAGATCCTCAATGTTCAAAATAGTTATTCAATCTATCAAAACATATTCAAAATTTCTCTTATGAAATCTGATATTTATTTCTATGGTTTCCTCTCATTACTTTATTTATACAGTATTACTATTACTTGCCTTGATGAACCGATGACTGTGAAATGCAATGAGACAACGCAGCAAACGGACATTGGTTTTGATGAAGAATACATACCTGACGATATTGTTAAGGAAGTTGAGAACTTTGAGAACAGACCTAAGTCCAACATAGATGAGACCGAAGTTATCAACATGGGAGATTCAGAAAACGTCAAGGAAACTCGTATCAGCATTCATTTGTCCCCATCAGAAAATAAAGAATACACAGAGTTTCTAAGAGAGTATGAGGACATATTTGCATGGTCGTATGATGACATGACTGGTCTAAGTACGTCTATTGTGGCTCACAAACTGCTAACCAATCCAATGTGTCCACCAGTGAAACAAAGGCTCTGAAAATTCAAACCCGACATGAGTTTGAAAATCAAAGAAGAGGTTACCAAGCAGATTAACGCCAAAGTTCTCCGGGTAGTGGAGTATCTGACATGGTTAGCTAGCATTGTACCTGTGTCGAAGAAGTACGGGAAGGTCAGAGTCTGTGTCGATTACCGGGATCTCAACCGGGCCAGTCCGAAAGACGAGTTCCCCTTGCCAAATATACACATTTTGATTGACAACTGCACCAAGCATGAATTGAAGTCCTTTGTGGATTGCTTCACTGGTTATCACCAAATTTGGATGGATGAGGAAGATGCTGAGAAGACGGCATTCATTACGTCGTGGGGAGAGTATTGTTACAAGATGATCCCATTCGGTCTAAAGAATACAGGGGCAACTCCCTATATGCTAGTTTATGGTACAGAGGCTGTAATTTCTACCGAAGTGGAGATCCCATTTCTAAGAATTATACAGGAAGCTGAGCTCAACGATGCAGAGTGGGTAAGAAGCCGTTATGAGCAACTAGCCCTCATATACGGGAAAAGAATGAATGTAGTATGTCATGGTCAACTATATCAGAACAGAATGGCCAGATCCTTCAACAAGAAAGTCAAGCCAAGACGATTCACACCAGGGCAGCTGGTGTTAAAGAAAATCTTTTTGCATCAAGATGAAGCCAAGGGGAAGTTCTCTCCTAACTGGCAAGTTCCGTACATGGTTCGTAGAGTGCTGACAGGAGGAGCACTAATACTCGTAGAAATGGACGGAGAAGTCTAGCCCAAGCCAATAAATTCAGATGCAGTCAAGCACTACTATGTGTGATCTTTATGCTTCCTCAATGATGTAATTCGAACTACGCCTGACATGATTCTCGTTTAAGAGGGGATACGTAGGCATCCCTATGGGTTCGGTCACAATTCAATAAAAAATTATTTTTCCCCGCAATTGAAAACTGGGGTAGAATTTTTAGGAGGACCCTCAAAATTCTGAAGCAAGTTCAGCCAGCCACGACACGAGCAGCAGTCAGAGGCGTCCACCCAGCAAACCGGGGCAGAATTTTGAGGAGGACCCTAAAAATTATGCAGCAGGAGAGGTTGCAACGTCTCGAGCCGTGTCATGTCGTCGGTTCATATAAAATTATTTTAGATTATATATTATACTTTTACAAAATCATGCATATTTATTGAAACAGCTTGTTTAGCGAGCGCTACCCCAATGATATGGACAATATCATCAGATTATGCCAACGAGCCAAGTAGAGCCAGCGGGAATGCGAACTAACCTTCCCCCTTACAAAACTCACGATCTTTCTTTGGATGCAAGCATAAATTGCAAAAGCCCCAAAACATATTATCCGCTCAAAGGGCAGATATCGTTCCTCAAAATAGTCGTGCATGCCAACATTTATTATCAGCAGAAACGATGCTTCATTATCACAATACTCTACTGCAATTTAACGCTAGCTAAGAATTTCTGACGTCTTTCCTCGCATCTTGCATAAGGCTATCTTTCTGCCTTCCGAGACTAAATGTTGTCTCCATCTGCATTCGCGTCTTGCATAAGGCTACTATTCTTCCTTCCGAGACTAAACATTGTCTCCATCTGTATTCGCATCTTGCATAAGGCAACCTTTCTGCCTTCCGAGACTAAACGATGTCTCCATCTGCATTTTGCATTGTATAAGGCTACCATTCTGTCTTTCGATACTAAGCGATGTCTCTATTTGTATTTTTATTTCCCGCATTGCATAAGGCTACTATTTTGCCTTCCGAGGTTAAGCTCTACCTCCATCTGCATTTTATTTCTTGCATAAGGCTACCATTCTGCCTTTCGGGGCTAAACGCTGCCTCTCATTTACTTTTCGAAGCAATCATCGTCTCTGTCACTATCTACTTTATTTCTTTCCGGGCTAAGCTCTGCCCCTTTTAATTCACAAGACTAAGCTCTGTCTTGTCAGCATCATACTATTATATTTTTCATGGGCTGAAATATCGCCAACCTATCCAAAGGCGTCATCGTTCAGAGGCATCATCTTCATGGCCCGAGAACATCATTTTATGGCCCACGGATCCTTTTTTATCACTTTGCATATCATTATTCAAAGGCGTAATGGTTCGAAAGCACCATCCTCATGGCCCGAGAACATCATTTCATAGCCTCGGAATCCCGCATCAAGCGATTCATGGACCAGGACATCATGGTCTAAGGACGTCATCCTCGACTATCTGAAGACAGCATTCATAATCCAATGGGAATCTGCATCATGTATAAATTACGCACAATTTATGCTTGTTATTCGTTTGCAGTAAATTAGGCTAAGAACAGCCAGCCAGACAGGAGCGGACCGCTCCAGTTCTCCTAACTACTTGGTAAGCTATTTTGTTCACATTATCTTGCACCTTGCGTCCGCCCTTATAAAACTTCACTAGTACACTTCGCTGGTGACTCCTGAACTACATACGTCGTGATTCCTGTAAAACCAGGGATATGTAGGCAGCTCAGAAGCCAGGGTGCAACCTAAATCTTTCATACTATTTTTCACTCGGTCAAAATTAGCCATCATATCTTTACCCGACAACTCTTTCATCCTTTCCGGATAAAGAGGGGCAGTTGTTAATACCCAATTTTTCCTCAAAATTACTTTAAACTTGCATATATACCTTCAAAATCAGTTTTTATAACAACTCGTATTTTTCTATAATTTTCCCCAAATTTTTATGAATTTATTTTAATTTATCCAGTGGGTTTACCTCTAATAATTGATTATAAATTGTATTACAAATGATTTAAAAAATATTTCATGATTTTGTATATCATTTTGGTCCTATTAAGACCAAATTTATTTCACAAATTAGCCAAATTGGCACCATTTGACTATAATTGCAATGACTTTGCAATTATAGCCTAATTACTTATTTCTATGTTAATTTTTACTCAATAATTAGTCATTTATATTTTAAATACTAATTAATCATGTTAGTTCAGTCTATGTAGCCTCAACTGCATTTTTTATAATTATTAGCCATTTTTATAAAATATTTATCTACTTTTAATTGGGTATTTAACATTTAGCCATTCTTATTTAAATAGCAGCCCTTTTTTACCCAAACCTTAACCAACCCAACGACCCAGCCCAGTTCCCTAAATCCTACCCGGCCCAACCCCATATGTGATATGAGCCGTTGATCATATGAAATCAACGATCCAGAACCAACTTACCATAATTAATAATTCAATAACCCCCCCAACCGACCTCTCATTTTCCCAAGGCTCGTTCTCTCTCTATCTCTCTCTGTTACTCTCTAAAACTCTCTGGAAGCTTCCTTGGCTTCTCCCCTCCGATGGGGTCTGTCCATCTTCTCTAATTAGTTCTCACCGGAAACCTTGGTTCTTCATTATCTCCTGGTCATCTACTTGCCTCTCACCGGTCCAGTGATACCCTGGGGTCCTCAGGCAAACTTGGAGCGGTTCTCTTGCTTCCCATGGTCCCATGCCACTTTCCGGCCTCCCCGGCCGTTTGAGTAAGTTTACAACCTGTCCGGCTTAAGCCGGTGCCGTCTCTAAGGTTCTTCCTACTTCTCTGGGTTCCACGATACACTAACCGTATGTATTTCAATTTATTCTAGATCTACTTTAGATCTACAGTATTACGAAGCTTCTTTCTATGTTTTCTCTGAAAAAACCTCATCTTTAAACGTTCTTTCAATTTTAAACTAAGGTTTCATAAACCCCTTCAAAAATGATTTTTTTGCTTCTATTTTTTAGTATTATTCTATGTTTCTTTCTGTGAATTAACAATTGATTCAAGATGCCTTTCATTTTTGACTTGCTCTACTGAAAACCTAAGTGTTCCCTAAACCGTTGAATCTATCTGTGACTAATATGTTGTCTGAGCTTTTACTTCGCATAAATATTATGCTCCTCTATGACTTCTATCTTGTTGTTGTTGTTAAGGTTCATTGTCTCTGTGATTCTATTATGTTTAATCTCACTGTTCATCTATGAACTTGTGTGATTCTTGCTTTACCTAGGGTTTTCAATCTATTCTCTACTACTTGCCTAAGGTTTTCTCTGATTTTCGTGCTATTCATTGTAAATCTGATTACTTGTTGATTTTTGTTGATCTGTGATATCTTTTCTCAAAAAAAACTATAACTCATATGTGTTTTCCTTAGAACCTTTTACTGATTTTGAATCATTTCCTTACATGTGTGACACTTTCCTTAATTAAAACTGAGTCCCTTATGATTTTAGTCCTATACGTGATTCCTGTGATTTATTTTCAGAATCAAATTGTATTTTACCATATTTATGTGCCTAAATATGTTTTCAAATATTTGACATATACTTTCCTTACTCGGAGAATTTTGTATTCAGCCCTTATTACATGCCACATGCTTTAATTATGGTAAAATTAGTCCTATAATTGCTCCCTTTCCTTACTTGATGAAACTTGTATCCGTTTGTCCTGACTCCCTAATTAAAGGGAGTCCGGACACTGATGTGATTATAATTGGTACATAATTCCATAATTTACTGCTGAACTATGATTATTGCCTTATTTGCTACATAATTTCAAACTATATTTACTTCTAGTCTTTCAGTAACAGAAAAAGAAAAAAAAAGAGAACAAACATATTGTTTTAAGCTCTCCCCGGCACACACACATACACTCTCTTGCTTCTCTTGCTGTTTACTTGCAACTCAGTCGGCTGCAAGCCAAGACTGAGTGATTCTATTGTGTTATTGCTCTGCTGCTCTCATGTTCTGTTGCATCTACACACTACTACTCTGATGTTCTTCACATTACTGCTCTTCATTCTGCATTCAGTCTTTCATTCAAAACTGGTATGTTTTCCAGTTTATGTTTATAGCACCCAAAACAACATGTTTCTATTTGTATTACGATTCCTTGATTTCCTCTTATGCTTCTATTTGTAGTCCTGTTGCTTGCCTTGCAGCTAGAATATTTGCTTTGTCTATGTGATCTCTCTTTCCTTCTATGTTTAGCATGTCCACTTGTCTATGTGATTCCCCTTTCCCTTTAGTCTAACATGTCTATTGCTTTTCCTTGTATTATTCATCATGAATCTGCCTGACTCCCAACACTATAAGCATGTACCCCTTAAATACTTAGTTACTATGTAAATCTTAATCCTGGACCTAATATGTGACTCAGTTTGACACCCCCTCAATCTAATGTTGTTAGATTCCTGGCATGAACATTCTGTGATAACTAGGCTGTGATTGTTTAAACCCTATAGCACTATCCTGAGGACTATTTGTGTGCAAGTTTGCTTCTACTATGTGACTTATTTGTCCCCCAGTTCCCCCTATCCCTGTTTGTGTTGCTTCCTAAACCATGTATGTTCTGAGTTGCTGATTGTCCTATTTCTTTCTTCTTCAAACCAGTTTTCATAAAACAAACTCTCATGTTGTTCTCTGAAGCTATTATCAAAACAGTTATTTCAAAAGCTACTTTTCAAACTCAACTATTTTTAAACTATGAGCACATCTCATTACTCTTAGTTCTAAAGTTCAGCCCCTTTTGTGTGAGCACTGCCTTGGGGACCATTTGAGTACCCATTGAACTCTGACACACAAGGCTGGCATTCCACACTGCACTTACTCATTCCTGGCTAGGGTACCTGGGTGCGAGCACTGCTTGGGATCCTCTGAGGTCCTTAGGAACTTTGACGCACCTGGGTTATAAAAGGTCATGGCATATGGCATTGTTGGATCTGAGGATTTGAGCTTATTGTTAGGCTCCCTATAGTGTAACTTCTTAACTTCCTTATTTACTTATGAAATTTGTGCAGTAATAGTCTGTAATAACTAATTGTAAAAAATGATCCTGGGGATGGATAGTGAAATTGGTGGGGTTATGCATGCTTAGTATAATTACGTGTAGAAACCATGCTACAGGATTTATTTTGTATATGTGTACAATAGTCACCATGCTTAGGAATACCTGCCATGCGTGCATTAGAGAACATGTTTTAGGCCTGTTTATTTCAGCATCTCTGCCATACTCATGCCTCACTTAGAAATCATGTTCGTAGTTAAATAACTATAAAAATGGTTGTTATGTTACTGCTTCTGCATTTTCGCAATTACTACATCTAGAAATCCTGTCTTAGGTTAAATAATAACATCAATTATCGATATTTGCATTAGAAATCATGTGCTAGGTTCAGCAACTTAACTACGCTTCTGTATTTCTTGTTTCGAGTCAAAAAGATGTATTAATAAGTAAATTCCGCCCTAAAAATAATAGATTCTGATTTCTGAAAATGTTTTGTGCATTTAGAAAAGCATGCGTAGGTTTGCATCATTCTACACCTTGTATGCATTTAGATATCCTGTTTTGTAGGACACTGCATTCACATTAGTTTAAGTACTCACCTCTTTATCACGGCTAAGGTTAAAATAGACTCATCATTGTCTAACTACTATGTTCTGAAAAAGCTAAAACAGTGTAACTAGAGCGGTTTAACACGCCTAGACAAGCTTTAGGTATTAAACTTATTAAAACTGGAAAAACTATATCTTTGTGTCGTTTGGCTAATTATATATCAGAATTCATAGTCTAAAATCGGTAAAAAGACCTCTTCTGAAACTCAGTAAAAACACTGGCCCATTACTGTATTCTCGCCTAGACATCATGCTTTAGGTCCTGAAACTAAAGACTTTACTTGTGTTTTAGTTGTGCTATTTATGTGTATAATTTGGGGAGGAATATCTGAGCCTCATATCTTCCTCTATATGTTTCCACGTATTTGCAGTCCTAATTGTTTTGTTTGTCGTTCAGAATTTTTCCCTTTAAACCTAGAGGTTCGGCCTAGTACTCACCCTCTAGGAATAGTAGTCCCTAACTTCCTCCAGGACTGATAGGATGGGACGGGTAATAGCACGCAACAAGTTTCGTGACTGACACGCGTTTTAATTACCTTTACGGGGTGGAAAAGGTAGAATATGAATATGATGACCGATGCGCTAACACCACATGTAGCCCCTCTTCGAGGAGTGATTACAGGGTATTGTATTGATGTGATTCATATTATTATAAACCTAGGACACCTTTTATATGCTTAACTCGTAATCTTTTTTTTTAAAGTTTAACCTCCTTTGCTATATTTTCAAATATCTGCATGTTTAAGACTTAAATCCCCTCTTATTTGAGACTTTACTTGTTATCTGCTATATGTACAAATTCACGAAACCATTCGGCCGGGAACCACACGTGTGGATCCTGAGGGGTTCCTAACACCTTCCCCTTAGGATAATTTCGAGCCCTTACCCAAGTCTCTAGTTAGCAACGTAGTTATAATTGAACCCCTTAGATGCCCTAACGCACCGTTAAAATCATTAGGTGGCGACTCTTCAAAATATGCAAACCCCTTTTCCAAAGGGAATGAGTTGTCCCAACCAATGTCACAAACCCGATCTCCGCGAGGAAAGAGAGGGCGCGACAGCTATTTCATGTAATATTATGTTGTGCCGTGTGAGTTGTGAAATGGCTTGATAAATTTCTTATGCGTTGAGGTTCCACGTAGCGATGGTGTTATGTGAGCAGGATGGCTCTTGAGATTCAAATCATATATCGCACCTCAGTTGTGCTTGAGTTTTGTAGTGTACGACTCTATCTGTCTCTCTGGGATGGTATTATGCACTTAGCGTGCTTGTGACCAATATTCAGTATTTTGTAGTAATGAGCGATTTAGCTCGGTAAGTATCTCCTTTATGTGAATTTTATGTGTGGATTGGGTGGCACGCTGTCACGGGTATGTTGCTTGGATCGGGTTTCACGCCGCAACGATGTGATGTCGGGTATAGCGCCCTACATTTATTTTTGTGTGTTTTTGTTTCCTATTTTTTTAGGAAGGTTTATAGCACCTTTTCGGTTGTCTAATTATTTGCCTCAGTTGAGAAGCTCCTCCCAGGGTTCGTTTTCCTTATGTATCACATTCGAGTTTGTGGCTTGTTGGCACATTGTGGCATCATGTGGGACTGTTGGTCATGTATGGGGTGGCCTATTACCTGAGCAGATCGTACTGGGTGAGACGAGATTATTGGATCTAGGATCAGTGCGATCGAATTATATGAAGTATATCAAAGAGCAAATGCCATCATTTGGTTCATAATGATGTAATGGTTCTTGTCAGGAGTATAGACTCAATGGGTTTTTGACTCGGCAGTTGGTTATGAATTTCTTCGCGTCTCCTTCGTCATAGCCGTATTGCAAAGGGTTAGAACATGAGTTACATATGTCGTGAGGTGCATCGGGAGCATCAGATCCGTGGAATTTTGGCTATTGTTATCAGAGGATGTTATTATGGTCATGTGAGTTATGCAGTGCATAGTGTGAATTTAGCGAAGGTATTCAACCATGTATCGGTGCATCGTGTGGTGATTGATATGGTGTTCGTATGTTGGAAGCAGTCCTGGCAGGGAGCTTTGGATGTCATAACTGGGCTCTAAGGCTTATTTGGCTAAGAAAAAAGGGAGAATCTTCATATTTGTTCGAGCAAATGTGCTCGACTGAGTGGTGGTAGCACGAGTAGGTGCTTGAGGTGTTAACCAGTAATTTCAGACTACTCCAGCGCGGTTCTCAGCACGTTCGAGGATGAATATATGTTTAAGTGGGAGAGAATATAACGACCCGACCAGTCGTTTTGAGTTCTAACGCGTCGTTCAGCGGTTTGAGGCCATGATCGGCTTCACTTCAGGTATTATGACTTGTACGCGTGGTCGGAATTGAAGTTTGGGGGTTCAGAGTTGATTTTGAAAGAGAATTCTCATTTCGGAAGCTTTAAGTTGGAAGAATTGACTAAGATTGGATTTTCGAGTAAACGACCTCGGAATCGGGATTTGAAGGTTTCAGCAGGTTCGTATGATGATTTTGGACTTGGGCGTATGTCCGGATAGTTGTCAATGTCTATTCTGAGTCTAGGAATAGCTCTGTATGGTGATTCTGGTATTGGGGGCACGTCCGGAAGTGGATTCGGGGGTCCGTAGGTCATTTTGGAGTAGTTTGGCCAAAGTTAGAAATTTGAAAGTTTTGAGAAGTTGGACCGGAAGTGGAATTTTTGATATCGGGGTCGGAATCCGATTACAGAAGATGGAGTAGGTTTGTAATGTTTAATATGACTTGTGTGCAAAATTTGAGGTCAATCGGACATGATTTGATAGGTTTCGGCATTTAATATTGAAGTTTGAAGTTCTAAAAATCATGAAACTTGAATTGGGGTGCGATTCATGGTTTAGTGTTGTTTGATGTGATTTGAGGCCTCGAGCAGGTCCGTATTATGTTTTGGAACTGGTTGGTGTGATTGGACAGGATCCCGGGGGACCCGGGTAGATTCCGGGTGGTTAACGGATCGAGTTGGACTTGGAAGAAAGGCTGAGGGCTGCTGTCATCTGGTGTAACCTCACCTGCGAGGTTTTGGCCGTAGGTGCGGAGCAGCAGAAGCGGCCATGAGTGTCGCAAATGCCATTTTTTCTTGGGAGGACGGGGATCGCAGATGTGGTCATCTCGCTGCAAAAGCGAGACCGCACCTGTGGAAGAGAAGGCGCAGAAGCGGAAATGGGCTGGGAGCCCTGGACCGCAGAAGCGTCATATTGTCTGCACCTGCAGAACTTCATGTCAAGTGACCGCAGGTGCGAGTGGTCGGGTTGCGCAGTGTGTTTTATAAAATCGAGTTTTGGTTCATTTTCCTCACATTTTCACTTTGGTTGGGCGATTTTGGAGCCTTTGAAGAGGGGGATTTCATCATCAATCATGAGGTAAGTTCATCCCACCTCTTGTAAATTAAATACATAGTTTATTGTGGATTCAAGCATGAAAATTGGTAGAAATTTTGGGATTTTGAAGAAAAACCTAGAAATTGGCATTCCTGGATTTTGACCATGGAATTGGGAATAAAATATATATTAGAGTTCGTAATGTTATGGGTAATATTTATCTTCGAAAAATTTCGAAATCCGGGCACGTGGGCCTGAGGGCAATTTTGTCAAATTTTCGAGCGGAGTTGGGAATTTATCTAAATTAAATTGTTGTGAGTATTAGAGCATGCATTTATGGATTTCCTTCAGAGTATTGTACTTTCTTGTCTGTCCAATTTGTATTTCGGACAGTTATTGTATTACATTTTATTTTCCTAGAAATTGCTCATGCACTTGTGACACCGAGTTCTGGGATGTCTATGGGATTATTCGGTATTGAAAATATGTTTAAAAACGCCATTATTTACTCAGTGAAGTTCATTAATTATGGTTTAATGTGAGGAAAAAATGATTTTAGAATACTAAAAATGAGGATTTAATTAACTTCTTTGTGTTGGCTTGCCTGACAGTGGTGTCCGGTGCCATCACGACCTTTATCGGACTTTAGGTCGTGACAAATAATCTTCATTAGGTATTTCTTCGAATGTTATAAACCACAATACAACATATCAGAACTTCTGTGAGCTAGATTCATCATTTTCAGGAACTTACACTCTCTTTAATTTTTTTATTTTATAATTAAATTACATTGTTTAGTAATAGTTATATAACTTTTTAAAGTTATAATTTGTTAATATAGGGTACATGACTATATTAAAAGCACGAATCCCCTTAGCAAAATATCGTTCGCCTTTTCTAAAAGTTAGTTCATACTGGACAAAATCATAATTTAATTATTTTCTAATATTTAATACTTTGAAATCCATAAAATTTTGGCTATTAAATCTGTCATGACCCGAAAACCAACCCGGTCGTGATGGCACCTATCGTGATACTAGGCTAGCCAATTCACTATGCATAACATAAGAAACCTTTCGTTTGGTTCAATATCAACCAGTATTTCATAAATCTTCCATTTTAGCATTTCAGAACAAATAAAGTTAGGTAAAACATTTAAATACATCCCCAAAACCTGGAGTCATCAGTCATGAGCAACTAGAAGGAGATACAAAATCCGGTATTGTTCCCTTAATACAAACAAGTCTGAGAATAAACAAAATGACTAATAGGAAGGAGAAAGGCAAGGCTGCGGACGCCGTGCAACTACCTTGCAATCTCCGAAGTGCTCCAAGAGAGTAAACCAACTCTCGCTCAGTCCTGGCACCTGAATCTGCACACAAGGATCAGGGGGTAACGTGAGTACACCAACTCAGTAAGTAACAAGCCCAACCTGTGGACTGAGAGGTAGTGACGGACTAAACCTCCACATTTATGACAGAACAAATGTACAGAAATTTAGGCATGCTTTCATTTAACTAGAAAACTCAAGTGATAAGATAAACACAGTTCCGAACAGTTTAACATATATACCTCGACGTATTCTACATGCCAATGCATCAACAGTATGAAATGCACAATGTGCTCCCACTCTCAAATACTCGTCCACTCAGTACTGTATATGGCTCGCATGGCCCAGGGAAGATCCCTCCCAGAATATATACACATCAGACAGAAGTCACTCAGTATTGAGGAAGGCCAATCCAGCCCTAAGGAGAAGATCCATCTCCATATAATGATACACCTCACAACCACTCGGTACTGTATAAGGCTCAACGGCCTAGGGAAGATCCATCCCAGAATACGTACACAAGTCACTGACCTCAGTTGCTCAGTACCGATGGAAATAGGCCAATTCATCCTCGTGGAGAAGATCTATCTCCAAGCATAAACACTTCGGACAAGATCCATGTCCAGGAAAGATCCATCCCTCAATATCACTTTGGACAAGATCCATGTCCAGGGAAGATCCATCCCTCAAATATCACGGCGCTCACTGAGGGTGTGTTATAGACTCTGGAGGAGCTCCTACAGCGCAAGCGCTAACATAAGCCAAATCCAAGCATAATCAATATAACATGATGCGGTGTGCAGCCCGATCCCATATCTGTCACTCAATATCAAGTTCTCGGCCTCACTCAGTCATCACTCTCCAGTCTCGCTCACATGGGCTTACAATGCATGAACTAGCTCGAATCAATGATATAATGTGTAAAATAACAATTACCGAGACTGAGACATGATATGATATGCAATGACAGGACTGAGTATATAATATCAATGAAACACATGAGATGACAGCTGTCACGACCCAAAATCACTAAGGTCGTGATGGCGTCGGACACCATAGTCAGGCAAGCCAATCATTTAAATAGTTAAGTTAAATTTCCTGTTTTAGCATTTTTGAAATCATTATCTTTAACTTGTTACGTAATAACTAAACAAAATCCGTTAAGTAAATACGATGGTTTAAATGTTCCATTTTAGCAAATATATCCCAAAAATATCCCAGAACCCGGTGTCACAAGTACATGAGTAATTTCTAAGAATTTATACAATCATCACAAAGCTTGTCCGAAATAGAAATTGGAAAAGGAATTTAAAATGAAAATAAATACAGTATGACGAAGACTCTGTCAGCTGTGGATCGCCTCCGGATGATGCAGCTCACCTAAGTCTCCAAATCCGCCACATCGTTATGCAAGTACTTGTGCAATAAAAATGCACATCAAGTGTAGCATGAGTACGAAAACAACGCGTACTCAGTAAGTCGCCCGCCTAACCTCAGAGAGGTAATGACGAGAGGTCAAATTAGACACTTGCTAAAGGTCAATTCAGTATATTCAAGTGTGACACTAAGCACGATTATCATAGGCAATTTATTAAAATCGGGAATAAATAATATCAACTCTTTCCACATTTAACACTTTAAATTTTCGTCATATTAATAACAATTAATCAACATGGGTGATTTAATCAAATAACAAATAATCAACGCGAAGGAACAAATTCTTCCAAAATTTTTAATAACTTTAAATCTTTGTTATTTTAGTTGACAACTTAAAATCCAGGCCAACAATCAGGCAAAAATCACAGCAAATACGCAGTAAATATCATGTGCAAGCAATGCCGAGGGTCGAACGGCGCGGACCAACAATAATAAACTGTGCACTGCCGAAGGGTCGAACGGCTCGAATCATAGATGCATCTATTTTTCCCCTCTCGTGAATCGATCATGCGACGCGGTCAACATAAAAATAATAAGGCTAGCCTGCTCGCGAATCATACCTGCGATTCAGGTGCTCATATGTACACATATTCACATAATAAATCCGCATTTTTATCAAGAAAGCAGTTTCTCAGGAAAGTGGTAAAATCCTTCTTAAAGGAACATGAAATATAGCTTTTAAATCTTTGTTTTGAAACTCATTTGCCAAGTTTAATAATATTCAATAATATAACCCTATCAGGTATAAAATTATCCACGGAGGAATCAATGCACTTTCTAAATAATTATGAAAGGTACGCTCTAGTCTTCTTAGGAATTCAATTACCGATTCAATAGCATTTACATCCTAATATTAGTGGCAGGATCACATGTACAACACGTAAGGCATGCTAGTGGGTCCTAGACTACCCGGACATAGCATAATAGTAGCTACGTACGGACTCCCGTCACCCCGTGCGTACGTAGCCCCTGAAGATAATAACACATACTTAATTAGTTCACCTAGGGGGAACAATTCCCTCTCACATAGTTAGAAAGGAGACTTACCTCGCTCCGACATTCCATAACAGGCTTCCAAGCCCTTCCGATGACTCAAATCGATGCATGACGCCCCAAAACTATCCAAATAACGATAAACCCATGAAAATATACTCTAATATTCATTAACGACTCAAATTATATAATTTCCCAAATTCGCTCAGTGAATTGACCAAAATGCCCCTGAACCCACGTGCCCGGAATCCAAAATTTCGCGAAGATATATTCTACCCATAGCTTTATTAGTTCAAATATACAATTTACTCTAAATTCCATGCTCAAATTCGTGGTAGAAATTCAAAATACCATTTCTAGGTTTTCTTCAATCTTTTCCAAATTTTTTCCACAATTCTCATGTATAATTCCATGTAATAACCTTGTATTTAACTTAGAAACATGAAGGAGTTACTTACCTCGTGATGCTTGACGAAAACCCACTCTTGAAGCTCCTCAAAATCGTCCAAACCAAAAGAAAATGGAAGGAAATGACCAACAAATCTCGATTTTAAAACATTCTTCCCAGGCCATTTTCCACACCTGCGATCCAACTCTCGCACCTGTGATTCCGCAGGCGCGACCAAACATCTGCACCTGCGGCTTTCCTCAGCTCAAGCCAACTTCGCACCTGCGCCCAATAGCCCGCATCTACGACTTCGTAGGTGCGGAAATATCATCGCACCTGCGCTCCCAGCCAGACATCACTTCTTCGCACCTGCGGCCAAAGCCTCGCAGGTGCGGTCACACCAGATGACAGCAATTCCAGCTCCTCTTCTAACTTCAAATATTGATCCGTTAACCACCCGGAATCAACCCCGGGCCCCCTGGGACCCCGTCCAATTATACCAACCTGTTCCAAAACATAATGTGGACTTGCTCGAGGCCTCAAATCACATCAAACAACATCGAAACCACGAATCGCACCCAAATCCCAACTTTATGAACTTAGACATTTCCAACTTCTACATCTGATGTCGAAACCTATCAAATCACGTCCGATTGACCCCAGATTTTGCACACAAGTAATATTTGACATTACGAACCTGCTCCAATTTTCAGAATTGCATTCTGACCCCGATATCAAAATTTCCACTTCCGGTCGGATTTCTCGAAAACCTTCAAATTTCTATCTTTAGCCAAATGACTTCAAAATGACCTACGGACATCCGAATTCACTTCCGATTGCGCTCCCAACTATAGAATCACCATACGAAGCTATTCCTAGACTCGGAATCCCAAACGGACATCAATAACACTGAAATGCGCTTCAAGCCAGACTTAGGAAATTTCTTCAAAAATGATGACTTCCACAATATGCATCGAAACGCTATCGGGTTATCCAAAGCCCGATCCGGACATACGCCCAAGTCCGAAATCATCATACGAACCTGCAGGAACTTTGAAATCCTGATTCGGAGGTCATTTACTCTATATTCCAATCTTAGTCAATTTCTCCAACTTAAGGCTTCTAAAATGAGAATTTTTCTTGCCAAACCAACTCTATACTTTCCGAAATTCAATTCCGACCACACCTACAAGTAATAATACCTGAAATGGAGCTGCTCACGACTTCAAACCGCTGAACGATGCGCTAGAGATCAAAACGACCGGTCGGGAAGGATATGTATATATATCATCTTTTATCCATACCATAAGCTAAGAATCCAGTTCCAACACTTGAAATTCTCTGCCAGGCCTAGTTCCAATATATAAACACCGTATCAACTACCACACGACATACCAGAACATGACTACATACCTTTGTTGAATCAGCACCATGCACCGCATAACTCATCATCTGACCACAATGACACTCCCTGAACCTTAATAGCCAAAATTCTACGAATCTGATGCTCCCAATGCACCTCATGATATATATACATACATCCTGCTATAACGCTGACGATACCACCACAACGGAGAAGATGTGCATAAATTCATACCCAACTGCAGAGTTAACAAATCATTGAATATCTCATCTTGACTAGAATTATCACCTCATTATGAACCTGAATCATGGTATTTGTTCTTTAATATACACTTTACATAACCTTATCGCACTGATCCCTGATCCGATAATCTCGTCTCACCCAGTATGAAATTCTCAGACACAAATCACCCCAAACATGACCAACAGCCTCACATGATACCACATCGCACCAATAGGCATAACTCGAACATGATAATAAGAAACAACTCAGGAAGGGACTATTCAACTCACGCAACTGATATGAACTTCTCTCAAAAAATAGGAAGTAGAAAATAAGAAAGAATAAATATAGTAACCTTACTCATCATCACACTGTTGCGGCGTGCAACCCGGTCCAAATAACATACCCTTGGCGACGTGCCACCCGATCCACACATAAAATTTACATAAGAAGATATATACGGAGCTTATTTGCTCACTATTACAAATTACTGAATATCGATCATAAGCACGCTAAGTGCATAATACCATCCTAGGGAGACTGACAAAGCCATATGCTCACAAAAATCAAGCACAACTGTGGTGCAATATATATGCATACTCTGGATCTCAAGAACTTTCCTGCTCATGTAACATCATCACTACGCGGAAATCTCAACGCATAAGAAATTGTCAAGTTGTTCCACAACTCACATGGCACAATCATATTATCGCATGAATTTGACGAAGACGGAACAACATCCTCTTTTCTAATACCTTCCCATGAAAAGCGTTCCACTGAAATGAACATGCTTGGCTCCTACGGAGCCCATAATCACTTTTAAATCCATCCACAAACATCGAGTCTACCTTGCTCGCACCAAACTAAGCTAATAGCTTTACCTGGGTCCACATTAACCCACTTTCTCTCATAATACGTGAGAACAACCATCATAGCCGGGACAAACACCCCACAATCCACAACCAAATGAACTGAACGCCTTTCAGGCATAAATTCTCAAATAAACAATATTGCACTTCTTTATACTCAGTCCAAATCTTCAATCCATCAAGTGACTACATGTCACACTTATACAATGTTCTCGTGGTTACGCTCCCTCGACCTTCCACACCAAGTAACAAGTCGGCACACCCGCATCACCGACCACACTAGTACTGCAAAACACATCAAGAACCCATGACCAGGGTACAAAGCCTCTTTCATCGAATGTCGATCTCAGGTGACGCTGAAGATAACACCAGCTTACTCTGAACTTTCAAATCACTTTTTATTGCTCATCCGAGTTCATGACATCCTTGTCTACACCGAATCACAATCTCGATTCTCACTCCCAGTTACATACTGCTTACTGCACCTAACATGCCAATATGAGGTAGCGCAAGAATTCCGTCATAACTTCTGAACTACCAATAGGGTGAACACTTCATCATATAGAAACCTTTTACTTAACTCAATTCAAGAGTACCATCTCAACACACGAGTGAATTCTCACAATCACCCAACGTGCAAATCCTTAAGTAGTAGTCTATACCACCATAACCCTTCGGGATCCGCCTACACCTCACAAGCCATAGCACTCAAATGCTCCCACATGAAATCCATTACGACGGCCGACAAGCCCCGCACACAACCACATTCATAACTTAATCACATCGAAGGAACTGATCACTGCCATAAATGTGCCATTTCAACCATGTCTAATCAATCTTTCTTTTTTGAATCACCTTCAATTGCCTCAGGAATAATAGTAATTTTCTTCAACTCATAGCAAACTCGACCTCCACTCATCCCGAGTGACCTTGATTCACGAGACCATGCTGCCTAAATCCCACAACTCGTCTCATACCCTCCTGATAATCTTTCTACAACCCGAAGTCTATTTCTCCCACTCCTCCAATACTAACCGGCACACTAAAAATAACATGGAGCACTCCAACCATTTTCCCTTTCTCAGGAATTATACTGCAAAAGCTCGACTCTTAATCATACTGCTGCCTGAAACCCTTAAACGCCGCATTTTTAACTTTTGAATTTACTAGGACCGCTATTGAGAGTCACCCACTCTGACTGGCCTTGAATACAACCAACTCCAAGGCTCTTCTAGCACATGCACACCCTTTTCAATGAAGCCCGTGACTGAGTCACTACCCTGACAACTCACCTATGCCTTAAGCAAAATTCTGAATCTTCCAAAGCCTAACCCTCCGACAGGGCCAACTTTTGCACACATTCATCAAATCCCATGCACAATCACCATTTTACTCCTTTCCTTAGCTGTAATAACTTGCCAACACGCCGACAATCCGCAACCCTATGATAACACAATCCTACAACCCAACTGCAGATGTGGGACTCCCCCACTTATCCCGAAGCTACTCCTTGCACCACCCTAGACTCTGCCGAGATCCTATCTCCTTTGTTAACATGATCTTGCTCAACCAATCCTTCCAATTCTTCCAAATTCTATTGTTAGCGCTCCCTAAATACTCAAATTCTCTAGCATCATTCACACATTCTGCCTCCTACCGAATAGCCACTAGAACCCCTCAAAGAGACTTTCCAACCATGCCGCCACTAACCTATTCACAGGAGATAACCCACCTGTGGAAATCACCAACTGACACCTTCCAAAGACGACGTACTGCACACCCTCTACAACATCAATATCCCATCCCAAGCCTGCTTCATTTACCAACTTTACTAGTCCGTCCACTCCTCATGGACATCCATTAAATGCGCGACCATATCTTCAAATTCCAAGCTATGCTGCCGCTCCCCCACTTTGTGACTGCTCGGCTTCTGCTTCTTACACCTGGCCTCCTAGAAAATGGAACCACTGCCTAGCCTCAATTCAATATCATTCTCTGTAGCTCTTAAACCAGCAGATCACCACGACTTAAAACTCTCTGAAGATCACCTTTCTCGAGCTACATTCTTTATCAATATTTATCCAATACTGAATCGCCGCACCTCACAGTCTCTGACAGCCGCTTCTTCAATACTTCTTCACAATACTCTGACCCCATGCAACCGAAGAAACCATAGCACCGACAAACTTAACACATTCCATTTGATCAATGACGACGATATCACGTCACAGGTGAATATCCCACCTTACTTGAAAAAACCAAGTGTTACTACTTTATCAATCCAAAACCTGACCACCTATAGTCCAAATGCCTTTCCTCTGTCGGAACTAAATTGTTGAAATCTCGAAATCACACTCTGAGAAGACCTCCCTTCAAACCATTCATCACCCCCAACATACGGGCAAGCATTCTATCATCATATCGACATCGCGCGATAACTAATCGCAGGCATCATCACTACCTGAGCATAGCCTTAAGGCTCTCAGAAAGTTCAGAGTAAGCTGGTGTTATCTTCATATAATTCTCGCATCGAATCCGTAGCACCATTTCGATTCCTCAAGTTCCTGATTCATAGCAAGCGCTTTGCGACGCGTAGGATTGAGTAGGAATAAACATAGGCATAAGCCTCAAGGGAATCGAATCGCACGATGAGGAATCAAGAAGGGAAGTACTCCTGACAGCCCTATAGCCCCTCGAACATAAGTACAAACATCTCTGTACCGATCCGCAAGACTCTACTAGACTTGCTCATGACTTGTGAGACCTAAGGGAACCTAGAGCTCTGATACCATGTTGTCACGACCCAAAATCACTAAGGTCGTGATGGCGCCGGACACCATAGTCAGGCAAGCCAATCATTTAAATAGTTAAGTTAAATCTCCTGTTTTAGCATTTTTGAAATCATTATCTTTAACTTGTTACGTAATAACTAAACAAAATTCTTTAAGTAAATACGATGGTTTAAATGTTCCATTTTAAAAAATATATCCCAAACACATCCCAGAACCCGGTGTCACAAGTACATGAGCAATTTCTAAGAATTTATACAATCATCACAAAGCTTGTCTGAAATATAAATTGGACAAGGAATTTAAAATGAAAATAAATACAGTATGAGGGAGACTTTGTCAGCTGCGGATCGCCTCCGGATGATGCAGCTCGCCTAAGTCTCCAAATCTGCCACATCGCTATGCAAGTACCTGTGCAATAAAAATGCACAGCAAGTGTAGCATGAGTACGAAAAAAACGTGTACTCAGTAAGTCGCCCGCCTAACCTCAGAGAGGTAGTGACGAGAGTTCAAATTAGACACTTGCTAAAGGTCAATTCAGTATATTCAAGTGTGACACTAAGCACGATTATCATAGGCAATTTATTAAAATCGGGAATAAATAATATCAACTCTTTCCATATTTAACACTTTAAATCTTCGTCTTATTAATAACAATTAATCAACATGGGTGATTTAATCAAATAACAAATAATCAACGGGAAGGAACAACTTCTTCCAAAATTTTTAATAACTTGAAATCTATGTCATTTCAGTTGACAACTTAAAATTCCAGGCCAGCAATCAAGCAAAAATCACAGCAAATACGCAGTAAATATCATGCGCAAGCAATGCCGAGGGTCGAACGGCGCGGACCAACAATAATAAACTATGCACTGCCGAAGCGTCGAACGGCTCGAACCTTAGATGCATCTATTTTACCCTGCTCGCGAATCGATCATGCGACACGGTTAACATAAAAATAATAAGGCGAATCATACCTGCAACTCAGGTGCTCATATGTACACATATTCACATAATAAATTCGCATTTTTATCAAGAAAGCAGTTTCTTAGGAAAGTGGTAAAATCCTTCTTAAAGGAACATGAAATATAGCTTTTAAATCTTTGTTTTGAAACTCATTTGCCAAGTTTAATAATATTCAATAATATAACCATATCAGGTATACAATTATCCACGGAGGAATCAATTCTCTTTCTAAATAATTATGAAAGGCATGCTCTAATCTTCTTAGGAATTCAATAGCATTTACAGCCTAATATTAGTGGCAGGATCACATGTACAACACGTACGGCATGCTAGTGGGTCCTAGACTACCCGGACATGGCATAATAGTAGCTATGCACGGACTCTCGTCACACAGTGTGTACGTAGCCCCCGAAGATAATATCACATACTTAATTAGTTCACCTAGGGGGGACAATTCCCCCTCACAAAATTAGAAAGGAGACTTACCTCGCTCTGACATTCCATAACCGGCTTCCAAGCCCTTCCGATGACTCAAATCGATGCACGACGCCCCAAAACTATCCAAATAACGACAAACCCATGAAAATATACTCTAATATTCATTAACAATTCAAATTATATAATTTTCCAACTCCGCTCAATGAATTGACCAAAATGCCCCCGGGCCCACGTGCCCGGAATTCAAAATTTCTCGAAGATATATTCTACCCATAGCTTTATTAGTTCAAATATACAATTTACTCTAAATTACATGCTCAAATTCGTGGTAGAAATCCAAAATACCATTTCTAGGTTTTCTTCAATATTTTCCAAATTTTTTCCACAATTCTCATGTATAATTCCATGTAATAACCTTGTATTTAACTTAGAAACATGAAGGAATTACTTACCTAGTGATTCTTGACGAAAACCCACTCTTGAAGATCCTCAAAACCGTCCAAACCAAAAGAAAATGGACGGAAATGACCAACAAATCTCGGTTTTAAAACATTCTGCCCAGGCCATTTTTTGCACCTGCGATTCCGCAGGTGCGACCAAACCTCCGCACATGCGGCTTTCCTCATCTCAAGCCGACTTCGCACCTACGCCCAATAGCCCGCATCTGCAACTTCGCAGGTGCGAAAATATCATTGCACATGCGCTCTCAGCCAGACGACCACTTCTTCGCACCTGCGGCTCCATAGCCTCCACCTGCGGCCAAAGCCTCGCAAGTGCGGTCACACCAGATGACAGCAATTCCAGCTCCTCTTCTAACTTCAAATATTGATCCGTTAATCACCCGGAATCCACCCGGGGCCCCCGAGACCCCGTCCAATTATAACAACCTATTCCAAAACATAATGCGGACTTGCTCGAGGCCTCAAATCACATCAAACAACATCAAAATCACGAATCGCACCCAAATCCCAACTTTATGAACTTAGAAATTTCCAACTTCTACATCCGATGCCGAAACCTATCAAATCACGTCCGATTGACCCCAAATTTTGCACACAAGTCATATTTGACATGACAGACCTGCTCCAACTTCTTAAATCGCATTCTGACCCCGATATCCAAATTTCCACTTCCGGTCGGATTTCTCGAAAACCTTCAAATTTCTATCTTTAGCCAAATGACTTCAAAATGACCTACGGACATCCGAATTCACTTCCGATCGCGCTCCCAACTCCATAATCACCATACGAAGCTATTCCCAGACTCGGAATCCCAAACGAACATCAATAACACTGAAACGCGCTTCAAGTCAGACTTAGGAAATTTCTTCAAAAATGTTGACTTCCACAATATGCATCGAAACGCTCCCGGGTTATCCAAAGCCCGATCCATACATACGCCCAAGTCCGAAATCATCATACGAACCTGCAGGAACCTTCAAATCCTGATTCGGAGGTCGTTTACTCAATATTCCAATCTTAGTCAATTTCTCCAACTTAAGGCTTCTGAAATGAGAATTTTTCTTTCCAAACCAAATCTAAACTTTCCGAAATTCAATTCCGACAACACCTACAAGTCATAATACCTTAATTGGAGCTTCTCACGACTTCAAACCGCTAAACGACTCGCTAGAGCTCAAAATGACCGGTCGGGTCGTTACAACATCAATGAACGACCACTCGGTCTCAACAACATCAGCGTGAAGCCTTAACATAATATCTAGCATGATCCCTAACGTGTTAGCATTAAGACGACTGCTCGGGTCTCAACAGCATCGGTGTGAAGCCTTAAAAAAATATTTAGCATGATTTCTAGAATGTTCACATCAGTCACATTGACAGAAGCACAAATATAAACAAGAGAGAACCAATAAATGGTGCCATGGAATGAACCAGATCACAAGTCACACGGTACACGTTCGCACGCCCGTCAATTGGCATGTGCGTCACCCAATTCTAATCACGTAACACGTAGCTCGGGGTTTCGAACCCTCAGAACCAAGATTGGAAGTGTTACTTACCTCAATCAAGCCAAAACTCTACTCCGCAATGCCCTTGTCGCTCGACTCGGACACAAATCGCCCTGAATCTAACAAAAATCAGTAGTATATCATTAATGTATGCTAAAGGAATGAAGCCCACATCAAAATTATCAAATTACATCACAAATCCTGAAATTGGCCAAACCCGACCCCCGGGCCGAAATCTCAGAATTCGATAAAAATCACAAAACTAGAATCCTTATTCACTCACGAGTCTACCCATATCAAATTCATCGAAATTCGACCTCAAATGTCCATTTAAATCCCCAAATGAATTTCCCAAACTTTCTTCCACTTTTCACCCAATTTCCACCTCAAATCACAAATTAAATGATGAAATTAAAGGCATAATCATGGGAATTAACCAAAACTAGGTAAGAATCACTTACCGCAAACACCCACGCAAGAATCTCTCCAACAATCACCTTCTACCGAGCTCCCAATATGAACTCAAAACCCTCGTGTTTGAACTTTAGATTCTGCCCAGGTAATACTTCTTCGCGTTCACGGCCCACCCATCACGTTCGCGATGAACAAAAACTCTCAAAAGTCATTTCCAAACTCTTCTCAGACAGCCTGTAGTATATTGGCGATAACGTTTAGTACAAAACCCAAATGACAAATGGTTTATTGTTTTGGACTAGACACCAAGATATACAACTTTCATATTTTGGTAATTTTCTAATTCCTTATATATTTTGAGATATAAGCTGCCAAAATCAGCCATGTGCAACACAAATTTCTTCTTCATCTTCCCAGATAGTATGTAGTGTACCAGCCTTAACTCTTTGTACACAAATCCAAATGCTAATTGATTTACTTTTCTGACAACTAGACACAAAAGGCTACAGCTTTCATTTTTGGATCATCTTCAAATTCCTTATAGATTGTGGGATATGAGCCTCCAAATTCAGACATGCGTAATAGAGATTTTTCTTCTTCGCGAACGCGGAGAACAAAGTCCCTGAAGCTAAATCCTTCTTCGCGAACGCGAAGAACGACACCAGACACCAGCATCAGCTATTGCAAAACAGCCTGAAATGATCTGAAACCACCCCGAAACACACCCGAGGCCCCCGGGGCCCTGTCCAATCACACAAACTAGTCACATAACATAACACGGACCTGCTCGAAGCCTCAAACTACCTCAAACCACATTGAAATCATGAATCACACCCCAATTAAAGCCTAATGAACTTTAGAACTTCAAATTTCTACATTTGATTTCAAAACCTATCAAATCACGTCTGATTGACCTCAAATTTTGCACACAAGTTGCAAATGACACTACGGTGACCAGCTCCAACTTTCAAAATTTCATTCCGACCCCGATAGCTAATTTTTCACTATCGACCGGAAAGCGCCAAAAACTCAATGCTGCCAATTCAAGCCTAATTCTACTCCGGACCTCCGAAAAATATTCCGAACACACTCCTAAGTCTCAAATCACCTAATGAAGCTATCCAAGCCATAAAAACCACATTCCGGGGTCATTTACTTATAAGTCAACTTCCGGTTGACTTTTCTAACTATAAAGCCAACTTAAGAGACTAAGTGTCTCATTTCTCTCCACAATCACTCTGAACCCAAGCCAACCGTCCCAACATAACATAAAACAGTTGAACAACACATAATAAAGCAGAAATAGGGGAAACGGGGCTAAACTCTCGGAACGACCAATCGGGTCGTTACATTCTCCCACACTTAAACATGTGTTCGTCCTAGAACATGCCTAGAGTTGTTCCAAAAACCACCACAATTGTCGTGTAACCTACCATGCACATACCCTGGGGTGATCCCACGTCACCCTATCCCAGGTCCAGTAGCACAACACAGTTGAAATTTCGAAATCCAACCTGACCCATAAACCTTAGAACCAAATTTCCACTTCTGAAATAATTTACAAGATCAAAATTCCACAACTATAAACTGAATAAGTCTGAACACACTGTACTAAGCCATATCTGTAACCCAAGATGTAATCACATAATATACCGCATGACTCAAACACTCATAGCGATAACTCCTAATCACAATAGCTGCTCAAACAACCCAACACCGGTACATAACCTCTTATCAAGCAATGCCTCGCTCTAACACCTTCATTTACTGCCGATGATGAAAGAAACATGCAGAAACCCATAACCATTCGTCGGATCAACAAGTGACGGAACTCCCTCCATTCGATAGGAAATATAGCAAAACTTCTAAACCGATTGGCGTCAATATCCTCCCAAATATGCCGCAACCAGATCCGATAACACCCATTCTAGGTTCGATGACCACATCTCATCCGACACAACCATTCTAGTAACATGACACATCAATACCACTTAAAGCCATAACCCGTGCACTAATAGATAACATCCCAAATGTACCCAAACATGAAAAATGACATCAAACAAGAGAACTGTCCCGTAATATCAACGGGTAACACCACAACGCAATTCTAAGAACTCCTCACACACCGCAGAACCAAAACACACGAATCCTACACACAAGGATCCTACTTAACATACTCCGCTGCAATACGTGAACCCCATCCGAATGATGGTACATATTGTATCCCTCACTCTGTCTTACTCAAAATCAAACCCACGTGAAACCCGATATTAAGTACTCTAAGTGCCTTACCATAACCACGAGAAGTCAGACGCTACCATGCCACACGAATCTGAAGGAACACAACCAATACATCCAAACCCTACGATACCCATCTACTTTACCTTACTCAAACTCCGCTATAAGACCACAACAGAACCGCACCATACGTGCCTAAAACCAACGAATCGCCGCTCCCCGAAGCAGGGACGGGTAACTCCTAGGTCATCCCAAAGCACAGATAGGCCCAATAGCCACTAACTGACACCCCTCATAATAGCACTACGGAGCCAATCAATCCGACTCGATGCAAAACACTTATCCCACTGGGCCTACTAAGGAACCCCAAATCAATCTGGTCATACACAATAGACTAATGACCCTCCGAAGGTCCATAATGACTGAATCACATCACACACTAACCCCTGGCTAACCTTGGTTACGCCTCTACATCTCTCAACTATGAAATCATCTACTCATTCGAGTTCCTAGACTCAAAACCCTCAAAGCACACCAATCACCATATCCGATCTCAATTTCGTCGCCTGAATGTCTAATACTTCTCCAATACACGATCACACCACGAGGAAATACCCCTACAATCTGTAGGTGTTACAAGGCCGAATTTGAATACTCGCAGCCGAACAACAAGGAGAGTGCTGCCACACCAATGAGGTACCCATAAATCAAGACACAGAGCATCTTCTGAAACTTACGCCTTCATCAAGCCATACCTAAGAGTAACATCATCTATTTGATCATCGGAGATCGTCCGTGCTACCTAAGAATTCAAATTCCCTTTTTCAAACCACATCGAAACCGATCATATTGAGCAATGACACATCCACCCGGGTCTCCAGACCCCCGATAGGCATCACACATGACCGACACACGCGGTCCATAAAAACAGCATCACCCACAGAGGCGAACACATGAACAGATGTAACTAAAGACTCACGGGGCATATCCAGAGAATGGAAAAATATGATGAACATGTGAATATGAAGAACCAGAATCAAATAAAAACTGAAGCATCTCGTGACAGACTGAAACAATACCTGGGATCACGTCATCAGAAGCCATCACATCTGGTCTGGCTGAAAGTGCATAATATCGGGCCTGATCACCACTGGATCGACCTCCCCCTCTAGGGCGACCCCTAGCTGCCTGCCCCCCACCCCTAGTTGCCTGGGCAGGTGGTGCAGTAACTGGGACTGAAGCGTGGGATGGCTCCTCAGCTGATAAGTACCTCCCGTAAGACGGGGATAAAACCTCCTGATATGACCCGCATCTCCACACTCGAAGTAACCCCTCTCGGAGAATGGCACTGGGAACTGAAGGGAGGTGCAATCTGAATAAAATCTATCAAAAATATCCCACCTATTTGTACTCCCCTATTGCAATGTCGTACCTGCCTTGTTTCGATCTCAAACTGGAATTTCCTCGCAAGTGAAGATAGATGTTCCATTGCAATATTTTCTTCATGAAAGCAGCATAAATGATAAGATAAAAATAAACAGAAAACTTCACACAAAGATTTTATAAGTAATGGGAAATACTTATTTTGGTTCACTAAGTTAATGGCCTCATCTATGCTATTAGCTTGCAGTTAAGAAGATCAAGAGGTGAGAAAATTTCAGCGAATTGCAGCAAAAGAACAGGGATCTGGAAAAATAGGTTTATGTGACTAACCTGCATACAAAGAAGAACAGGACCTAGTATTTCCTCCTGCATACAAAAGGAACTATAGCACTTAGTAATACATTTTTTGCACGCGCATGGAAGTAATCAAGGAATTAGATTGAAAACTAGATACGTTGGCACATTCAATGTCTTGTGTGACATCAGATAATATTGTGGGACCAAAGAAGTTGCCCGACTCGTATTTGGAAACCTATTTGTCATCCACAAATGTTTAAGAGAGAGGAAAGCAGATTTGGTACCTTTAAGTTGCAAAAAGGAACTCCATATTAGACCACATTCCTTCTCCTATCTCTTGGAGTTTCTCAACGAAAATACAATCACTGCCACGGAAGCTGACATCCAAAAAAATATTCTAATGGTGAAAACTATGCAACACTGCCCTTTTTTTTCTAGCAGGAAGAAATGATCCAAGGAATCAAACTAATAGGTCTAGTCAGTGTGGAACAAAACGCAAACAAGAATCTAATAGATTAGTCATTTAAGGAGGTTGCTGCTTTGGAGACGTGAAACATGACCTCAATCGAAGAAATAAGATTATGAGTAATTGACCCTTCCATTTTTCTTTAGTCCTCTTACAAGTGGAGACAAGAAAGATTACTTTATTTGACCTCCTATTGCATTCAGTTTACTTGTATGTCTTCAGAAGAAATATTGCAGCTTAGAGCACATGCAAGTATAACTCATGAGGTAGCACTATCAGGACAATCCAGTTTACTACACAACCTACTACAATACCAGCGGTTAGGAAAGTTCAATATTATCTTTCAGTAAGTGTATCAAGTTCAATATTTTCAACTTTAGTCCTTTTTGTATTGGAGGGTGGGAGGGTATCTCCATCTCTGGAAGCATAAAAAAATGATAAAACACAAAACAAAGTGAAAGTACCGCCCAATCTGTCTCCCATCAAGAACTAGTCTTGCTCCACTATCAACAAGTGCTTGGATTAGCTTGGATATCCGTTCCCTGGCCTATGGATGCCATGCCACACCAAATAATCACGCTAAATTAATCCAAGAAGGTGAACTTAAAGTTGCACTAGAACTCGTCATAGAACTGAAGTTACTTCATAAGAACAATAACTGCATGGTAATTTTGCACTACAAGCTCAAGTGGCTCCAGTAACCCAACTGCGAATCAGAGTAGAAATTCGGGTCAAAGCAAGCACCTGTTTGCTCATTACTGGTCCAAGGACTGCAGCAGGTTCAGTTCCGGCATTTACTTTGAGCACCTTTGCACGTTCAGCTAGTTTATCTTCTCTGTCAGTAACAATTAAGAAGCTCGGCATATAAACACAGCTAACATCCACTAATCAAAACAAATGAAATGCAATCTTGTATAGCCTGCGCCCTGAGCTAAAGACTGGAGTGGTAAAAAGTACAAGATTAACTTGAACTTGGAAAAGGATATACAAGTCCACCATTAAAATGTGAAAAATGGACAATTCATTTGCCTTGTCTTGAACCTTAATGAACTTAAACCCACCTTTTGGTTTTTTTCCCCATTTATCATCAGAAAAGGGAGAGTAAAACACCCTATAATCCAACTCCTCAAACTGTTAGCAATGACTTCCTCTCCATACATTATAGACAACCAGGACATATTTAACCTTGAATACAGAAAAAGTTACATTATGTCATTTTATACTGTTAATAAACAATAGCCCAATTTTTAAGAGTTAGTTTCTTATTTTTGAGAAAATTTTCACTCTATCTTCCATATGTATACTTTTGCTTAGAAATTTACTACTTAGTTGAAAAGAACGTATTGAATTGCTTAAAATTTGAAGTTGTCAGCATCTTTTTTCACTATAAATTGAAGTGCTGCTATCTGTGAACAAAAAGCTCCAACAATTTGCTAATGAAGTTTGACTCAACTCTATCAAAGAACTTGTGACTTGCAAAAACTCACAATCAGTTGCTTATATTTTAAGCAATGAATGGAGTTGTTAAATCTTTCTTTCACTTTATTAAGCCAGAAAAATTCCCATCACAAGTCTTAAGATTCTAAATTCATTACTTTAACTGTAATTGTCCACTTATCTGAAGTTCAAGTAGCATGTAAGTTTGTCTGTTATGAATGTGCTTTAACTTGAAATGTCAAAGAAAGTTGAGTTTTCTGTTGCTCAAACTCTCCGAAAATATCGATGGGTGCGTGTCGGACCGACACGGTGCGGCAGCTATTTTGGAGAGTCCGCGCAACGTAGGTTGAGTTTATATACCTATAAGATTTAAAGCATGTTAATTGTAGCAATTTTGGATGCTTTTATCCTTCCCATTCATAGCATTTGATTTCTTAGACTATTTAGGGGGGAGGTGGAGTTTCCTTTACAAGAAGAGAGTAATGGTAATCATGTTACACACCACAAAAATGAACATCTATTGACATCAAGAATGATCAGCAAAGAGTATGATAAGCATACACGTGTACTCCACATAGTACATTCTTGGTACTGATTTTCATAAAATATACTTTATCTGATCAAAACAAGAATATGATAAGCATACAGTCGACCTTCAAGTAAACTGGAAGTTCTTGCCTCAGCAACTAACGAGAGACAAGCTGGACTAAGCAAAAAGCAGAAAAGAGACTTGATCAAATGTAAACTGGAGAATTAAAATGAGTACCATGAATTTGAGCCTCCAACAAAAACCACAATGTTGATTGTTGTGCAGCGTTGGCCTGCTGCACCGAAACCAGCAGCAACTAGAGCACTCAAAGTAGCTTCAACATTTATGTCAGGCATGACAATAGCATAATTCCTGGCTCCCACGTTGGCTTGAGGAGAACAGTTATAGTAGCAAGTTGGCAACAATTGGATTATGTTACATGGACTCGTTTACCGGTACATTTGGATATGGGTATGTAAAAGTATCCAATATGTGTGCGTGCAGTTTTTCTTTTTCGGATGTCCAGTATATTTTAAAGATCCACATAAAGTAAGCGGCTAGTTAGAGACAGAAACTCTTTTCTCTCTAGACTTTGCCAGACAAATCAAGTCCTCAGCAGTATCCCGGTGATCACAGAAACTTAAATCTGGAGCGATCTGATCGTGCTGACTGCTGAGTAATGTAAGCTTAAGCCTGACTTTTGCCTGGCCTCGCCAGCCTAACGCCAGCTTCAAGCCTGGCGTCGCCAGGTATCTCCTTTTCACCGTTTAAGTATTCTTTTTTGTGCTACTTTTATCTCCAATTCACCTACACATAAAATAAACTTCATTACACGCAAATAAAGTGTAATTTATCATTAAAGAATGCAAGAAAAATAATGTACAAAACTATGAAATTATAGCCACACATCAATACCCCACACTTAAAGATTGCTCGTCCTCGAGCAATTCAAACTACACTTATAGACACAACCTATTAAACAATTCTCCTAACTCATCACACCAAGAATCTTTAAAATAGACTAAGGGCAAGGGTGTAACATCTTCACCTCAAGATTTGATTCACAAGTACCATGCATTATTTCACAATTCACTCACTTACTCTAACATATAGGTCAATGACATTACCTTTCCTTCATGAATCAAGTTCCCTCACACAACAAAAGAGAGTATTCCACACAAAATAAAATTTCAGAACAATTAGGAACTCAATATAGAAAGAATTCACTCACTCTCAGATATAACATTCATATGCTACAAAAGATGCACCATAGGCTTGCCCGTAGTGTACTACTCGATTAATTGAGCTCATTCAGTCTAGGATCAAGTAGGATTTTCATTGGTTGTAATGTAGGTTGCGGGTCGGGTAGGATACATTTGGGTATGAGTGACTATACCTCCCTAAGCACTTTAATACATATACTTTAACATTAAAACCCCATACTTATGTCAAACCAAAACTCCACCTTCACATCAATGTACATTAACTCCAAATTTCTGTAAGCACAATTACATCAAGAGTCACCACTATCATGGAATACTTTTCACATCAATACAACTTTTTTTTTTCTTCTTTTTCAATTCAAATGGCTCTTACTTTTTTTTTTCAAAACAGTGCATCTTTCTTCTTATTTCATTAGTTCCACAAAAAAAGCCAAACCAACTACCCCACACTCTAACTTTTACAAAGTTCATAACAATTCAAGTGCTCATGAGAGGTGAAAAAGGTTCAAATAGATGATTAATTCAAACACATGGATAAGGCTTGCAATGTGGTTGCCAAAGAAATAAGATTACAGGCTCAACGGGGTTAACTACGATACATAATAATTATGCGAGTAAACTATATAATTTGGCTCAACAAAGAAATACCTATATCACTTCCAAGACTGAATAAAGCTACTATTTCGCTTTGCAAACACACAGGGCAAGTTCTATACATCAAATGCAATGCACAGAATAACATACAAACCCCACGCATACATGGCACATAACTTACTCAGGATTGGACTCATCAAGACACTCCAGACAAAGCATTTAAGCAAATTAAAGATTTTACAATTTAAGGTACTTATACAAGAGTCAAAACCTGAGCCTAAGCATCACAACCAAAGTACTCACTATTCTCAAGGCATAACAAAGTCAAGAGATATTGCTTCAATTCAATTCACATCACAATGTCTCCTCTCCTAAAAAAATAAAACTACATACACCCGGTTCAAACAAAACCCTTGGAAAAGAACCGCAGCACAAAGAAAAACCAAAGGGAATTACTACACTACCTATAAAGAAAATCTTTTTGTCCTTTTTCTTGAGATTTAAATCCCTCAAGAAAACTGTCTAGGAGATCCATCGTCGGGAAGAATCCAATTTTTCTTTTTCTTTTTCTTTCTTTTTTTTCCTTTTTTCAGATTTTTTTTCCGGTTAACGTAGCTACTAAAATATTACACAACTCCGAAATCACAAATAAGAAGTTAACATTTTTTTTTACATCCTACTAATCATCTAGAGAATTCTCCAACCCCATACTTAAAAGAGTGCAGTGTCCTCAATGCACAAATAAAGAAAAACAATAACAAGGTTGGACAAGAAACTCCCTGAAAGGCCAAAGACCGAAGTAATAGCGGCTCGCGAGTACTCAGACTTCCCCCAGACATAGTCCTTTGTGTGGCACCCCACACTTATTTATCACCATCTAACTCGCTTTTGCACTCTTCCAATGACTCTGCCTCCTATGTTTATAATCCTACAAAATAAAAAATAAATACTACAAAAATAATAACACAAAAAAAATAAAAATAAAAGAAAGCAGTAAAGATGGGTTGCCTCTCAACGAGCGCCTGATTCAACGTCGCGGCACGACTTGAACCACTTTTTTTCTCCACCTCGAACTTATGAATTGAGCCCTCAATAGGGCATCTAGTCTGTGGGTATGCTCCTTTGGTGGGGCTACAAAGAAAACCAGGCCAAGCAATAAATTTTCCTCTCTACACTTCTTGGCCTTTAGATGAGGAATGTACTTTTTACTTTTTGGCACAACGAATTCAAGAATGTAAGGACCCCGTTCCTCATCCATTGGCTCCTCCAAAGGCTCAGATGACTCGACTTCCATGTCATCATCCAAACACAATGTTGAAAAATGTATGGAATGAGGACTAATATGTCGTAACTCTAGAACTGTATTACTCTTTACATCCTCATATTTACATGCACTAGAATCTTCAAATATAACTTTATCTACTTCATCACATGGATTTCCTGTACTTTTCTCAACATGGGCATCATCAACAAACATATGCTCCAATGATTGACTCTCCACTTTTAGCTCCTCAATTTGGCGTATAAGCTCATTTTCAACTTCACACAACTCATTACTATTTTGTTGGGCGTTAGACGCATCAACCTTTGCATTCAATTGAACTCTCAAGTCGTGAATTGCAGTGCAAAATTTTCCGATCTCTCATCTCAGTTCAGCTCTTCCTTCTATTAAGTCTTTTATCCCATTTGTAGTTTTCTCACGTTGAGCCTCATATATTTCCAATATTTCCACCAGCCAAGTTTGACTCAAAATCTCCTCTTTTTCAAAATTTTCCTTTTGTTGGTACTCGCTCTCTTCATTTAATTCTTCCATATTGGCCTTCATTCTTGTGATTGATGCCCTCACTCTTTTCATATCTTTTTTGAGTACATCATGTTTCTCTGCTACTTGCCTCAACATATCTCTAATATATACATCATGTTCCATATCCTGCACTTCATTGCCCCTGTCAAACTTACAAACACTATTAGAAAGATAACAATAAGGTCTCAGAGAAGGATGAAAAGAATTTGGACAACCATCCCAATGGCCGTCTTGACCACCACACATATTACAAATATTTCACTCATAAGATTGATATTGTGCGCACAACTCGCTCCCGGAAATATTCTGACAATTTTTCCACCAGTGGGGTCCTCCACAATATGGAAAAGGACCATCAAATTAAGAATAACCATCATTCGAACAATTTACATTCCAAGATTCCATGTGAAAGTAAGTAAAATTAAAGAGAACAAAATACTAACTAACTAAGAAAATTGAAAACTTGAACAAAAATCAATTAAAAGCTTAACTTAGATAAACAATCAATAACTAAGTCCCCGGCAACGGAGCCAAAAACTTGTTGGGATCAAACACACACGCAAGTATACGTGGTCGTCAAGTAATAAAGTGACTCGAAAGTCGGATGTAGAACCCACAGAGACGTAGATTGATTGTTAACTAAGTAAACTAAAATCAATTAATTGTCCAAGATATTTAAGAGTAATATATTTCTATTAATCCACTATTGCGGAAATTAAACAAATAACAACTAAATTATCAAGAATGCGATTTTGTATGACGAGATATTACTTCAGAGGAGATGGAAATTCCAGGGTTGTGGTCAGTTTATCAATCCTATTGAGTTCGTAATTACACATGCTAATCTAAATTATCAATGATTACTAGTTGACCGGATCATTTATATAAATAGCATGTTCCCACAATATTATCCGTCTATCCATAATATATCAATCTTATATTCCTATGTCTTGAGTCTATCATGAACGAATATAATACGGTATTCAACTAAGCAAGACTGTTAGGTATATTCCTATACTAACCGCGAAATCTTTCACCGAGCCACGGGTTCAGAAACAACTTCTCTCTAATTCTACTCTAATATAAACACGGCTTTCCCAAGCATAGCATAGATAGTAAATAGAACTCAACTGCTAGCCAAATAATTAAGCAATTATGCACAGAACTAGAGAAAGAACCAAAGATGATAACTCGAATTAACGGTAATATAATTAATAAACTTCAATATTTATTACAACCACAACACTAGAACATGAAGTTTAGCTCCACATGGACATGGTAGCAAAAAAACAAATCATCAAGAAAATAAAGAATACTAAGTTTGATGGAAGAAAGATGGAATCTGATGAATTCCGACCTCCACCGCGGTTCCGTGCTCTCCCTACGTCAAATCTTCATCTCCCCCTTCAAATTGGCGTTTTTAGATTTATTTATATGTGTAGGAAAATACCTAAACGTGTAGGTCAAGTTCTAGTCAAACCAGGAGACGAAATAAATCTTCAAAACTCGGAATGGACCTCTCCCTAGGCCTGGCGTCGCCAAGCTAACGCCTGGTTAAGATGGCCTTTGCCTGGCCTCGCCAGCCTAACGCCAGCTTCAACCTGGCTTTTGCCTGGCCTCGCCAGCGTCAAGCCTGGCATCGCCAGGTATCTCCTTTTCACCGTTCTCGAGCGCACTTTCAACGTTTAAGTATCCTTTTTGTGCTACTTTCATCTCCAATTCACCTACACATAAAATAGACTTCATTACACGCAAATAAAGTGTAATTTATCATTAAAGAATGCAAGAAAAATAATGTACAAAACTATGAAATTATAGCCACACATCAATACCCCAGACTTAAACATTGCTCATCCTCGAGCAATTCAAACTACACTTATAGACACAAGCTA
The DNA here is from genome assembly GCA_005239525.1 of Nicotiana knightiana. Taxonomy (NCBI): domain Eukaryota; kingdom Viridiplantae; phylum Streptophyta; class Magnoliopsida; order Solanales; family Solanaceae; genus Nicotiana; species Nicotiana knightiana. The sequence continues at coordinate 61,491 of ML381246.1, forward strand.
TTAAACAATTCTACTAACTCATCACACCAAGAATCTTTAAAATAGACTAAGCGCAAGGGTGTAACATCTTCACCTCAAGATTTGACTCACAGGTACCATGCATTATTTCACAATTCACTCACTTACTCTAACATATAGGTCGATGACATTACCTTTCCTTCATGAATCAAGTGCCCTCAGACAACAAAAGAGAGTTCCACACAAAATAAAATTTAAGAACGATTAGGAACTCAATATAGAAAGAATTTACTCACTCACAAAAATAACATTCATATGCTACAAAATATGCACCATAGGATTGCCCGTAGTGTACTACTCTATTAATTGAGCTCATTCAGTCTAGGATCAAGTAGGACTTTCATTAGTTGTAATGTAGGTTGCGGGTCGGGTAGGATACATTTGGGTATGAGTGACTACACCTCCCTAAGCACATTAATACATATACTTTAACATTCAAACCTCATATTTATGTCAAATCAAAACTCCACATTCACATCAATGTACATTAACTCCTTATTTCTTTAAGCACAATTACATCAAGAGTCACCACTATCATGGAATATTTTTCACATCAATACACCTATTTTTTTTCTTCTTTTTATATTCAAGTGGCTCTTACTTTTTTTTTTTTTCAAAACAGTGCACCTTTCTTCTTATTTCATTAGTTCCACTAAAAAGCCAAACCAACTACCCCACACTCTAACTTTTATAAAGTTCATAATAATTCAAGTGCACATGAGAGGTGAAAAGGTTCAAATAGATGATTAATTCAAACACATGAATAAGGCTTGCAATGTGGTTGCCAAAGAAACAAGATTACAGGCTCAACGAGGTTAACTACGATACATAATAATTAGGCGAGTAAACTATATATATTTGTCTCAACAAAGAAATGCCTATATCACTTCCAAGACTGAATAAAACTACTATTTCACTTTGCAAACACACAGGGAAAGTTCTAGACATCAAATGCAATGCACGGAATAACATACAAACCTCACGCACACACGGCACATAACTCACTCATGATTGGACTCATCAAGACACTCTCGTCAAAGCAGTTAAGAAAATTTAAGATTATACAATTTAAGGTACTTATACAAGAGTCAAAACCTGAGCATAAGCGTCACAACCAAAGTACTCACTATTCTCAAGGCATAACAAAGTCAAGAGATATTGCTTCAATTCAATTCACATCACAATGGCTCCTCTCCTAAAAAAATAAAACTACCTACACCCGGTTCAAACAAAACCCTTGGAAAAGAACCGCGGCACAAAGAAAAATCATAGGGAATTACTACACTACCTATAAAGAAAATCTTTTTGTCCTTTTTCTTTAGATTTAAATCCCTCAAGAAAACTGTCTAGGGGATCCATCGTTGGGAAGAATCCAATTTTTCTTTTTCTTTTTCTTTTTCTTTTTCTTTTTCTTTTTCTTTTTCTTTTTTTTCCGATTTTTTTTTCCCGTTTAACGTAGCTACTAAAATATTACACAACTCCGAAATCACAAATAAGAAGTTAACATTTTTTCAACATCCTACTAATCATCTAGAGAATTTTTCCACCCCACACTTAAAAGAGTGCAGTGTCCTCAATGCACAAATAAAGCAAAATAATAACAAGGATGGACAAGAAACTCCGTGAAAGGTCAAAGGCCGAAGTAATAGCGGTTCACGGGTACTCAGACTTCCCCCAGGCATAGTCCTTTGTGTGGCACCCCACACTTATTTATCACCATCTAACCCGCTTTTGCACTCTTCCAATGACTCTTCCTCCTATGTTTATAATCCTACAAAATAAAAAATAAATACTACAAAAATAACAAGACAAAAAAAATAAAAATAAAAGAAAGCAGTAAAGATGGGTTGCCTCTCAACGAGCGCCTGATTCAACGTCGCGGCATGACTTGAACCACTTTTTTCCCCTACCTCGAACTTATGAATTGAGCCCTCAATAGGGCATCTAGTCTGTGGGTATGCTCCTTTGGTGGGGCTACAAAGAAAACCAGGCCAAGCAATAGATTTTCCTGTCTACACTTCTTGGTCTTTAGACGAGGAATGTACTTTTTACTTTTTGGCACAACGAATTCAAGAATGTAAGCACCCCGTTCCTCGTCCATTGGCTCCTCTAAAAACTCAAACGACTCAACTTCCATGTCATCATCCAAACACAATGTTGAAAAATATATGGAATGAGGACTAATATGCCGTAACTCTAGAATTGTATTACTCTTTACATCTTCATATTTACATGCACTAGAATCTTCAAATATAACTTTATCTACTTCATCACATGGATTTCCTGTACTTTTCTCAACATGGGCATCATCAACAAACATATGCTCCAATGATTGACTCTCCACTTTTAGCTCCTCAATTTGGTGTATAATCTCCTTTTCAACTTCACACAACTCATTACTATTTTGTTGGGCGTTAGACGCATCAACCTTTACATTCAATTGAGCTCCCAAGTCGTGAATAGCAGTGCCAAATTTTCCGATCTCTCATCCCAGTTCAGCTCTTTCTTCTATTAAGTCTTTGATCCCATTTGTAGTTTTCTCACGTTGAGCCTCATATATTTCCAATCTTTCCACCAGCAAGTTTGACTCAAAATCTCCTCTTTTTCAAAATTTTCCTCTTGTTGGTACTTGCTCTCTTCATTTAATTCTTCCATATTGGCCTTCATTCTTGTGATTGATGCCCTCATTCTTTTCATATCTTTTTTGAGTCCATCATGTTGCTCGGCTACTTGCTTCAACATATCTCTAATATATACATCACGTTCCATATCCTGCACTTCATTGCCCCTGTCAAACTTACAAACACTATTAGAAAGATCACAATAAGGTCTCAGAGAAGGATGAAAAGAATTTGGATAACCATCCCAATGGCCGTCTTGACCACCACACATATTACAAATACTTCACTCATAGAATTGAGATTGTGCGCACAACTCACTCCCGGAAATATTCTAACAATTTTTCCACCAGTGAGGTCCTCCACAATATGGACAAGGATCATCAAAATAAGAATAATCATCATTCGAATAATTTACATTCCAAGATTCCATGTGAAAGTAAGTAAAATTAAAGAGAACAAAATACTAACTAAATAAGAAAATTAAAAACTTGAACAAAAATCAATTAAAAGCTTAACTTAGATAAACAATCAATAACTAAGTCCCCGGCAATAGCGCCAAAAACTTGTTGGGACCAAACATACACGCAAGTATACATGGTCGTCAAGTAATAAAGTGGCTCAAAAGTCGGAGCTAGAACCCACAAAGACGTTTATTGATCATTAACTAAGTAAACTAAAATTAATTAATTGTCCAAGATATCTAAGAGTAATATCTTTCTATTAATCTACTATTGCAAAAATTAAAAAAATAACAACTAAATTATCAAGAATTCGATTTTGTATGACGAGATATTACTTCAGAGGAGATGAAAATTTCAGGGTTGTGGTCAGTTTATCAATCCTATTGAGTTCGTAATTACACATGCTAATATAAATTATCAATGATTACTAGTTGACCGGATCATTTATATAAATAGCATGTTCTCACAATACTATCCGTCTATCCATAATATATCAATCTTATATTCCTATGGTCTTGAGTCTATCATGAACGAATATAATACGGTATTCAACTAAGCAAGACTGTTAGGTATATTCCTATACTAACCGCGAAATCTTTCACCGAGCCACGGGTTCAGAAACAACCTCTCTCTAATTCTACTCTAATCTAAACACGGCTTTCCCAAGCATAGCATAGATAGTAAATAGAACTCAACTGCTAGCCAAATAATTAAGCAATTATGCACAGAATTAGAGAAAAAATCAAAGATGATAACTCGAATTAACGGTAATATAATTAATAAACTTCAATATTTATTACAACCACAACACTAGAACATGAAGTTTAGCTCCACATAGACATGGTTGCAAAAAAATAAATCATCAAGAAAAAGTAAAGAATACTAAGTTTGATGAAAGAAAGATGGACTCTGGTGAATTCCGGCCTCCAAGGTGGTTCTGTGCTCTCCCTACGTCAAATCTTGATCTCCCCCTTCAAAGTGACGTTTTTAGATTTATTTATATGTGTAGGAAAAGACCTAAACGTGTAGGTAAAGTCCTAGTCAAACCAGGAGACGAAATAAATCTTCAAAACTCGGAATGGACCTCACCTTAGGCCTCGCGTCTCCAGGCTAACGCCTGGTTAAGCTGGATTTTGCCTTGCCTCGCCAGCTTTAACCTGGCCTCGCTAGCCTAACGCCAGCTTCAACTGGCTTTTGTCTGGCCTCGCCAACCTAAAGCCAGCTTCAACCTGACTTTTGCCTGGCCTCGCCAGGTATCTCCTTTTCACTGTTCTCGAGCACACTTTCAACGTTTAAGTTCCCTTTTGTTTTACTTTCATCTCCGATTCACCTACATATAAAATACTCCATTACATGCAAATAAAGTGTAATTTATCATTAAAGCATGTGAAATAAGGTTGAAAGTGTGTAGGTGCTATACTTACCTGTCTTTTCAAATTCACGTATAACGCCCTTTTACATCTTTTGGTCACCATCTTTTTTTTCCACGAATTTCAGTCGTTTGAGTCAAAAAGAACAACATATTGGTTGAGGTCTCCACAAGAAAAAAATAACTTGAAATCATGATACCCATGGGCCGTGACTTAAATTTTTGATTGACCATACTTGCATGTCTAGAAAGCATAAGATGAGTTGCTGAGGTTTCCTTTTCATAAACTTTATTCCATTGTCTGGTCAAAGGACTTGATTGACACAGAGAACTTGCTCTGTTAAATTTTGCCAACTTTAATTGGCCTAAAATAGAAAAAGATTAATTAGTTTGGTTCCTTTTTCTCTCACCTTTAATTAGTTGTAATCTGAACGAAAAAAAAAAGGAGACAGAAAATAATAAAACCTTATGGAAAGTTATATAGTGAAATTTTCAGAATGGTTTGATCTGGTAACACTAACATCCCCTATGTTTGAGATATCACATTTAGCTCCCCTATTATAATGTTTCCGTCAATTTCGTTATTTAATTTTTGGGTGATAATACTTTTATGATATTCAAAATTGTCTGTGTTGTTATTGATATCTTGAGTAGAGTTCCTTCATCAAAGGGTTTGCCGCCGGCTTTGGAAAACATTGATATCTTCGTATTATTTTGCCACCTTACATCACAACAGAGAAAAACCCATGCTTTTCTTACAATATAATAATTTTATGCTCGAGAAAAAGGATAATAATCATGAGAAGGTTCCATCCTGGTGTTAATTTTAGGGAAAATTTTACATTAGGACAATTGAGATTCATGTTTTTCAATTTTATGCTCATATTTTAATTTACAATCAACTAGCCCAAAAATAATAGGCTAAAACTCAATATCCAATTCAAATAGGTTCTCAAAGTTACTATTTAATTTTTAAAAAAGATTCCTCAAGCATTTAAGTTAATATTCGAATGTGACTCAAATATTAGTTCAACAAACAAAATTCATTTGGGTGATGAAAATTAAATTTTTAACAAGTTTAAACATGTGAGTTTAAATTTCGAATTTGATTTTGAGAGAAATTTGGAGTGGGTGTTATTTAGACTTGTTAGAAGTAGTATAAGGAGGTTGTATATAAAATTTGAAGTCATTTCATGGAGATTTGGACTGGTTTTGAACAAGATTGCAACTGAAAATCGTGGAAGAAGTTCGTCTACAAACGCTTGTATAAATGTGTATAAAAGTGTATAATAGTGTATAAGATGTGTTTATACACTCATATACACTATTATACAAGATTATACATACGTATACAAAAAACTGACTTCGTCTTCTTCCTTGCGTCTTCTCTGAAATTTAATTCAAATCTTGCTCAAATACACTTCAAATTTAAATTTTGAACTTCTTTTGATATTTTCAATCAATTGGAACAACACCCAATCAAAAAAACTAACAAAATAAAAATAAAAAATCGAAAGCAAAGCTTTGTATGGTCTTCAATTGTGGACTTCTACTCCTCAATTTTCTTACATTGCAACCAGGTGACACAAGAGGAGAAGCAGAAAATATACGGCCCCTTGAAGCATATGTTGAGGATGTGAGAAGAAGAGAGCGAAAGCAATGTTGTAAGAACACAAATTTAATTCCATAGCTTTTAGAAGCAATGGTTGTAAGAACACATATTTTGAATTTGCTAGTACTTTCAAAATATGTACAATATGGGCTAGAATAGGTAAACCTTAAAAACATGCGCCACTTTTTATTATGGCGTGAAGTCATGTGTATTTTCTTGTAATTCTTTCTTAGTTTTATTAGGCCAAACCACAAAGGAGGTCTCTGAAATATTCCCTAAAAGTTTTTGACTTTATAAATGCTACGTGTCATTAGTTAATTGGTGAGAAAATGGGAAAAATATATGAAGTTAAACAGGAGTGTATAAAACACTTACTCAAATTATACATTATATGACAAGCACTTCAAATCATAAATATGTCACTGATTTTTTAGTCTCGAAAAACTTGAAACAAAAACTTATACTATATCCAGAAGCTAAGTGGGAATTAGAAATCAAAGGCCCCAACCATGGATAATATTACTCTCAACGGCCATGCAGCTCCTTGACCCTGAGGCTCCTTCTGCAGCCATGTAGTGATGATACCTGTTTGGAAAACGAACATTATATTCCAGATTAATATTCCCTTCAGATTGACAAGATGAAGATGATAGGGTAGTATTGAACTGATCCGACCATAGTTTCCACTACTCGTGACCAGTTGCAAAGCTAGGAATTTTTACAAGGGTATTCAAACTTGAAAAAAGTGTAAAAAAATTCTCGACAAAGGATGTTCAATATGTGTTATACACCTCTAAAACGTAATATTTTACCTATATACATGGTACAATTTTTCGACGAAGGTCGGTCAGTTGACCATCCTTGTGACCATGTGGCTCGCCACTTGGTCGTGAATATAAGTTTCACTTCACAGAATACTAGGTTTAGAAGGAAAGCAACCTAAAATATATAGTTCTTTTTTTGGGATAAGTGCTATATATTGTACCTGATTAATTTAAGCCCAACCCTTTCAATATATTATGAACTTGCAGATGCATAACATCATTCTTGAGACCAAATTTGAAGATATAGAGGGGTTAAGAAAATTCATAAACCCCTTCCCCACTCCCCTATAGATAAAAACAAAATGGAAGTTGGAAATTTAAGTCTGAAGGAAATTTGATGAAATGTAGGTATACCCAATTTGAAGTACTGGATCAGGTTCACATTCCATGTGATTTGATTCACAAGGATGGACACCAAAACTGCTGCTTCCAGCTGATGCATTACAAGTCCATGGAAATGGAAGAGCTCTGACTCCTTGTCCTTCTGCCTCTAGCTGCCAATATAGGAAAACAAACTCTTCATTACTATATATATATATTATATATATATTTCTCAAGTTTGAATGAATACCGATGATAGTTCCAAAGAAACCTTAATCTTCAGTTGCTTGTTCACATCACCAAGTTGGCGCTCCTGACAACATAATCCATTATCATGTCAAAATAGATAATTAAAGTGTAATTCTCCATTTTTTTTACATGAATTGTGGTCCTCACTTATCCCTGCTAACCAGTGGCGGACCTAGGATTTTTCTACAAGCGGGTTCAATCTTAGAAGTACGTAACTTTAGTCGTAAAATAGTAGTTGTCAAGTGAGTTCGAATAAAATATACAAAATAAACGCGGGGTTCAGTTTGCCACCACGCGCGTCCGCCACTGCTGCTAAATCGGAACTCCTAATTAGAATCTCTATGAACTGGTATACATGGTGTAAAACTAATTAATAAGATGTGTGTTGTTCGACTCACCTCTCTCTTTCTTTCCAATCTATTTGACTCTTTAATTGTAGTTCTTTAGGTGGTAACTTGAGTCACTAATTTCCTTAAGAACGGACGGGAGAAACTAAGCGAGACTTAAAGGCTATTGCGAACAACCATCTAGCAACTTTAACTTCTTCTTTTTTTAGGTTATAAAGAGATCTAGGGTCAAGGCCTATTGATGCAACAGTGTGTCTCATCAACAGTATGACTGATCACAATATAGTTTGAACTCATCACTCACCATGACACAAAAAGATGGAAATTAGTGTTCTTAAGATTCTAGGCCTTCAAATCCCTTTCAACTCTCAGGCCATCTCCAACCTTGACCCCAATTTTTGTCCCCTTAACGGAGATTTTCCCATTTTGGGGACAACTTACTTCAACCGTTCCGTCATTTTTTTCCCCAAAAAAAATATTCTTTTTTATATTCTTCTCTCTCTTCTATATTATATTATTATATTTCATTTTAATTTTTATTTTTAAAATTCTATTAAATGAGGATGTTGCAGGTGATTCCACATCATCATAACGGCCTAGTGGGGTGAGGAAAGCAAAAATGAAGAAGATTATACGAAGACAATCCAATCAGAAAATAATCGGATGGTTGAGGCAATGAATAATGCAACCGAGGCAAAAAAAAAGCTATGGCTGTTGAAAAAGAAAAACTAAGATTAAAAGAAATGAAAGAAGAAAATAAAGTTTTAACGATGGATGTGATTCTATTGTCTATCCGGCTTGTCGTGAATTTATGCGACAAGAACAACAACGAATAATTTATAAAAGAAATCAACAATATCAACACTCACAACCACAACAATCCTCGACGTCATTCACTCAATACTACAATGATTTTGGTGTATCTGGAGACGACGTACCTCCCTACTAAGTTATTATGCTATTTATCGTAGTTTAAATTTTTATGTATTTTCAATTTTTCATGTATTTCCATTTTTAATGTATTTTCATGTAATATATTTTCAATTTTAGCAACATCTAATATTTCATATTTGCACCATTTATTTTTTGAGATGATTATGTATTTTTTGTACAATTATAACTTATAATAAAATTAACTTACAATTTTACATAAAAATAATAAATGCACGAAAATTAATTTATCAAAATTATACGCCAAAGTTAAGATGTAAATTAATATTATAAAGATATTACATAAATATAATTAGGTATATTTAAAGAGATAAATTAAAAGAGTTAAATAATAAAATATAGGTGAATAGTAACGGGGGAGATGAATAGTGTAACCCCATATTTTGAGGGAACACTATTCATCCCCAATTATGGGGGCAAAAATGGGTGTGGGTTGGAGCTTATTTACCCCAAATTTTTTTCTCATTATGGAGAAATGGGGTAAGGTTGGAGATGGCCTTAATCACTCAATCTTTTGCATCCTTTTTCACCTTTTATTAAAAATTTATAATTGTGATAATTAGCAAAAATCATATTTCTAATTTGTTTGTACTGGTATCAAAGTAAAGCATTGGTCTTTCTGCATGTTCTGACTTACCTTTCTACGGAGCTCCTCCATCTGTTCCGCCATTATTTGTGTCTACACAAAAAAAAAACCAATGCTTATTAACAAAAAATAAAAATCTATAGAAGTCTATATATTAACCGAAAACAATGATAAAGATGGCAAGATTTAGTTGTAAAAAAGAAAATGAAGCAAATTAAAAGCAATTAGTATTTTGAAAACAATCTAATACCTTTCTTTGCCTAGCTTGTGCAAGTGCACCTTCAAGTTGTTTTTCAAGATTTTGCAACTCCTTCAAACTCAGTGGTCCAAGATCTTCACCAAGCAAGTGCCTTCATGCATCAAAATAACATCTCAGAGATTTCGACAATATTTTTTTTCTCAAGGATAGTCACGAAATTATTTTGTTTATCTTCAGTGTTGCTACATTTATGTACAAACATAAGGTGTCAACATGTGTCTGAAGAAGCAATTGACATAACCTTTGAGTTCGTTGAAGGGCTTCAAATTTGGCCTTTAGTTTTGAGACCTCTTGGTACCAGCTCTAAGTTTACAACGAAAATAAATTATGCTTAGGAAAAAACATAAATTACGATAGGCCAATTGATTAATTACTGTGGAAACATAGAACATTAAGCGGCAAATTCACCTGTGTTTCTCTCTCACCGCAGTTGTCTTGAGGATTAAGGCAACAACGTTGGTACCTCTCAAGGGTTTTAGTGACACTGCCAACACAAAAAAACACAATATTCAAAGTCTATACCATACATGTTACTGCAATTTATAATATGTTAATTACAAATTGTTCTTGGCAAACTCCACGAAAATGCTACCTAACAGATTGGTAAGTTAAATCTCTGAACAACACTCAATTCTCCTACAAGTAACAAGTATTAGATGGCACATGGAGAGACATTAACATACATCATGGCCATGATTTACACAGAGGACTTTAACTTCTCTTCATGCTAAGTGGGACTAATAACCTGAATAATAAGGCAGGTAATATGATACTACATGTTAAAACACACTAAGGGGTCGTTTGGTTGGGAAATAAGTTATCCGATGATTAATTATTCCGAGATTAGTTATTCCACCCTCCCATAGGGATAAAAAAAAAATTACAATCCCAGGATAATTAATCATGGAATAACTTTTTTCCCAATCAAACGACCCCTAATAGTATTACTATTACAATATTATATCTTGTTCTTTTTCATTACACTGTCAGTGCATATAATAAGTTAAATCGTACGGAGATGCCATTAAGTACTGCCTTTAGCACTTGACATAAACTGTCACAGATATCCTGGATTAAGCCAGTAGAATCTAAAAATTAAGAGTCCTAAATCACAAGTAACCATTGATACTTTCTGCCACAATTTTGAAGAATGAATAAAATGTTAAATTGGAATGTTTGCTGCACATTATAGCCATGCAAAGACAAATCTTAATCTATATTTTGAGTAAAAAGACTATTTCCCTTAACCAAAAGCAAATTTTCTGTTAAAAAAAAAAACAAAATTTCTAGTTTGTTCTTTTTTTTTCTGTTTTTCTTCTTTTCTGCCAAAAATTAATAATATGAATCATTTTCTTTTGGGAGAGCAACACAAAGTTTTAACTTAAAAAAGAAAATTATTTTGGCTCTTTCTATACTCACGACTCAATAATGCGTATGGGTAGATGGAGCCTGGACCAAGCTTTCCACTCCCATATTCAGCACATTTTTGAGATAATAAAATTGCACTATATTGAAGCTAATGCCATTTAACAATCTGTCACCAACCCTAAACAAAAAAAGGGAAAAAAAAAATCTAAAAGAAAAGAAAACTATTGAATATACAATGGGAAAAAGGAGGGCATACACAGCAGAAGGAAAAAACAGTAAAAGGCAAAAAGCTGGAAGAGTACATGCATAAGGATTAAGGAGTTGGGAGAAAAGGAAGAAGTGAAAGAAACATGATGACATGCCAAAGGGTTAAAATGGCAAAGTCTTCTCATTAATATTCATTTACTCCATTTATTTTATTGGCCATAAGTACTGCAGGAGGGGTTGTCTTTTTGCTTCTTCCAACCTTTCTATATTTGGAAAGTGGAAAAAGAAATTCATTTTGCAATACCTTAAGCATAATTAGAAACATAAGCAAAACCATTTAGACATTACATATATATATTAATAAGGGTCTATATCTTTTCGTACTTAAATCTAAGGATCAGGTTATCTTTTTGCCTACACTGGATAATGATATTTTCTCCATATAAAACCCTAATTCTAAACAAAAGTGATGGTAGTAGTTGTGATTATGAAAACAAGAATATTTTAGTTGGCCAACTACAGATCTACATTACCAGATAAGGGAAAGGAGAAATCAAATAAGAAAACATTTTATCAACACTAAAATAAAATGAAGTAGAAGATAAGTTTACTTGGATTTACCACAAGACATTGATGAAACTGTTGGATACATGTAAGTTAGAAAATCAGAGATATTATCAAGATGCCAAAAAGAAAGAAGCAATATTTACAACAAAAACATTCTTGAACTATACAGTTTGAGAATAAGGAAATGATGTAAAAAATGTGAAGAAAATGAAAAACAATATATATGCAAAGAAAACCTGCACTGCCACTGAAGAGGAAAGAAACCATAAACAAATTAAAAGGATGAAAAAGAGGACCTTCAGTGAGAAGTTTAAGGAGTTGGATAGGAATAAAAGTAGTCAGTTTCATGATATATGGGAAATCTCTAGAATCTAAGGCTCAGTTACAGACTTAAAAACAACTCTAGCATTTTACACCAATAAGCTAAGTTTCACCAAAATGGTAAGATAAAAGAAATGTTGGTGGATCGGTTCTTGGGGTTTGGGAATTGAAAAAGAAAACTCCTTTTCTTACATAGAAAGTAGCATCAGATCATACTAGCTGCAAAACAGATAGTAAATGTAAATCTCGCATATGAACAAATTCCTTTCTCACAGGCATGCCACTCTTTTTGCTGTGCACTGCACAATGCTTCCTTTTACACAATGGATTTAGTTATACACAAAATACAAAACTACTATGAGTATCATATTGTAGCAGAAATCAGTGAAGAGACCCCAAGATCTAAGGATGAAAAGGTAAGAAGACAAAGTTTGAAGCTTTCTGGTTTTTTTACAACCATTGGATTAATAAGTGCTCCCAAAAACTGCAAAAGCATTAAAGAGAAATAAGAGCAAATTAAGTTGGAGCAGAGATAAACAAAAAAAAAGGAAGGGAATTAATTAATAGTAGTAGGAACAAAATGGAGAGAAACCCTAGATCTTTTTTGCGCAGTTGTCCAAAAGGATTAAAGAAGTTTCTGAAGCACATATATACACTTAACAACCTCGTCAGTCCTTACTCTGATCTTTTAATTTGTTTTTGTGGAAGCTCTCAAACCATATACTGAAACGTGTCAATTCTCCATTGGTAAAATCTACTCATATAGATCATAGCATGGGTTTTGATCAAACATACAACTGAGAAAAAGAAAGAAAACCCAAGAGAGATCCAAATCTGAAAAAAAAAACTAACTCCACTTAAACGACAGTAGATAAAATAAGTTGGTGCTTCTATAAAGCACTGCAAAAGCCAATACCAATTTAGCAAAAAGAAAAAAAGAAGAGTCACACTAAAATTATATTAGGCTTAAAACCCACTCCCACATAAACTAAAAACACAACACAAATCCACGCCCCCCCCCCCCCCCCACAAAAAAAAAAAAAAAA
>ML381250.1:0-10618 GCA_005239525.1 Nicotiana knightiana
TCAAGCCCACACGAGATTTTGGGACATAAGATCAACAGTACATTATTGTTCTTCTTCCTCTTCGACATTTCAATATGAAAATAAAATCAAAACCAACTTAAATTTTTACCAATTTTCATAGCCTAATTTTCTTTAACCTAATTTTCATAGCATTCATAACTTTGTGAGAGAAAGATTATTGAGAGCTTGTAATTATCTGAATCCTCGTTGTGCCTCTATTTCCCCTTGAGGATTCTTTTGTACTTCCCCTCATATAGTAGATTTGTTGGCTCGTCGTCGCCCATGGTTTTCTCCCATTTCGAGTTTTCACATAAAATTTGTGTGCCATCTTTTATTGCTTTTATATTTTGCTTCTCTTGTTCTCAATTGATTTGTTCTTAAGTGCTTCCGCCGCACGCTTTAATCCCTAACAAGCAGTACCGGAGGGTTGTTATTCAATTGGGGTATTACCATTCGAATATGACCAAGTTCGATATTGAGAAGTTTGATGGCAAGATCAGTTTCAGCATCTGGAGAGCCTAGATGAAAGTCGTTCTCACCCAGAACGGATTGAAAAAGGTGTTGCATGGTAAATCAAACAAGCTCGCCAATATGACCGAAGAGCAATGAGATGAGTTAGATAAAAAGGTGCTTTCTCTAATTCAACAATATTTATCCAATAAGGCTCTTCGTAAAGTTGTCCATGAGGACCTGCACTTCGGGATTGTGGCTAAAGCTTCGATCGTTATACATGACTAAAAGACTCGCGAACAAGATTTGTATCAAAGAGCGGTTATACATGCTCTGTATGGCTCCTATTCCATCTTATCTTGATGAGTTTAAGTTTATTATTATTTATCTTGAAAATTTTGATGTTGAAATTGATGATGAGGATAGAGCTATTTTGTTGGTTGTCTTGTTATCCTCCTCTTACAAACACTAAAGAAATCATGTTGTGTAGCAATTATAAAACCTTTACTTGTGAAGATGTTAAATCCAATTTATTGTCAAAAGATAAATTTGACATTGTTACCCGTATTGAGGACAAGGCTAAGGGTTTATTTGTAAGAGGTGTCATAATAGAGGAAGTACCAGCAAAAAAGAAATCTAAATCTAAGTTCAAGGAACATAACTCCAACAAGACATGTCGTTATTACAATAAATTTGAGAATGATATTTTTAAATATTATAAATTGAAGAATAAAGAGGACAATAAGAAACAACCTGAAAAATCCGTTGAATCTAGTATTATTGAGAATGATCCTGACAGTGATGTGCTCTTGGCCACCTCGGAGAAGAAGAGTAAGACCGAGTGAATTCAAGATTCTGGTTGTACCTACCATATGGGTCGTTATAGGGACTAGTTTGCCACATATGAATCTATTGATCGTGGTGTTGTCGTGATGGGTAATGATACCCAATGCAATGTTGCTAGTGTAGGTACCGTTCAGATTAAGACTCATGATGATATTGTCAGTATTTTATCAAATGTCCGTCATGTTCCAAATTTGAAAAGGAATCTTATCTTTTGGGGCATTCAAGAGTCTCTAGGGTGCAGATATTCAGTTGAAGGTGGAGTTCTTACGGTATCTAAAAGTGTCTTTGTTTTGTTAAAAGCTAACCGTATTGTACTATATTGTCTTACAATGTTCAACTGTGACGAGTTTTGTAGCTATATTATCATATGTGTCTGATTCTGATGTCACCATGATATGGCACATGCGTCTGGGCCATATGAGTGAGAAGGCATGCATATCCTAAGCAAGAGGGGTCTTCTTTATGGGTATGCCATTGTTAAGTTAGAGTTTTGTTGCATTCTTGAAATACACAAAATGGATTATATACATTCTAATCTTTGGGGATCTTCTCGTATTCCTTCTCATGGAGGACATCATTATGTGCTTACTATTATTGATGATTGTTCTCGCAAAAATTGGGTGTTTTAGACACAAGAATGAAGTTTTTCCCACTTTCAAGAATTGGAAGATACTTGTTGAGAACCAAAATAGGAGAAATAAGAAGCTCGGGACTGATAATAGTTTGAAATCGGAAGGTGACTTTAATGATTTCTGTGCAAACCATGAAATTTTTAGAATTTACAACTTTGTAGGAAAACCTCAACAAAATGGTGTTGCAGAATGCATGAGAAGACTCTTCTTGAGAGAGCCAAATATATGCTCTCAAATTCTAGGTTGGGGCGTAAATTATGGGTTGAAATAGCTTCTACGACTTGTTATTTGGTAAACATTCTCCACATTTCTCACTTGATTTTAACATTTTAGAAGAAGAATGATTAGGTAATACTACTAACTAATCTAAGTTAAGAGTTTTTGAATGCCCTGCTTATGCACATGTTAATGAGAGAAAATTAGAGTCTAGAGCTAAAAAGTGCATTTTATTGGTTATGGGTCCAGAGTGAAAGGATATCTCTTGTGGTGTCCTATTCCTAAGTCACGAAAATTAATTCTTAGTAGATATGTGACTTTTTATGAAGAGTCTTTATTATATTGTGGAAAAAACTCGATTGTTTCTTCTTCTAATGGTACAAGTGATCAAAAGATAAATAATGAGAAGGTAGAGTTACTAATGAAACCTACAGTTCCTGTTAATGATGAGAATATGTCTCTACATCCTTCACTATCGAGCCTAGCAGTATTGATAATGTTATTGATAATTTTGGTACAACTACTCTTGTTCAGACATACTGGGAGGATTATTCTATTGCCCGAGATCGCCAGAGGGAGAACAATGAAAGGATGAATTGATTGCATATGCTTTCTCTGTTGCACAGAAAGTTGATGAAGGTATGGAACACTCTTGTTACTCTTAAGAAATTTTTTGTGAGAAATCCTCAAAGTGGCTAGCGGCAATGAATGAATAAATTAAGTTCTCCATAAAAATGATACTTGGGAGCTGTGTAAGTTGCCTAAGGGTAAAATACCCTTATCTTGCAAATGTCCCTGCAAGAAAAAATATAGCATCCCCAGAGTTGAATATCCAAGATAGATGGTGTGGTTGGTTGTTAGATGTGTTGGTCACAGAAAGGAGTTAATTTCAATGAGGTATTCTCTCATGTTGTCTGTCATACTTTTATTCGTGTCTTGATTTCTTTGGTTGCTTTGATTGATTTAGAGTTGGAGCATCTCGATGTTAAGATTGCTTTTCTGCATAGAGAGTTATGATAAATGGTGACAAGTGCATGTTTTGAGTATGTTTGTGTATTATTCATTGTAACAGTTGTGGGAATTCACATCGCTTTTAAAGTGAAAATATGTTCATTACGTGTTTCTTATGTGTAGGAATGAACTTTCACGGAAAAAGATCAAATAGGAAAAAAATTGGCAAAAGAAAAGCTGAAAAGAAAAATCTTGGACAGCAAAGCGAGGTTCGTTTTGCCAGACCGGGACCGGAGTAGAAAAAATCAGCTTCTCCAATCCGAATTAGGAGAAGCCAAACTTGCCCCAACTCAACTCTAAACCATATAAATATGAAAGTTAACCACTTTTTGAAGGGAGAGAATACTTTGGAGAGGAAACAACACGCTTGGAGTAAGGAGAAGGATTCAACTTCACGTTTTTTTCCCTATTTCTTCCTAATTTTCCCTTCTATGAATTCTAGACTTGTATTTGTGCAAACAATTTATGAGTAGCTGAAATCTAAGGTTTGATGGAACCTATTGAAAAATGATCTTTCCATTGCATTTAATATAAATTTTCCATTTACTTTTCTCTACTTGTTCAACTATATTATTATTGTTGTTGGTTGAAGGGCCCTCAATTAACTGTGCCTTTTTATTGTGTACTGCTTGAGAGAGAGTATGCATTTAGGTAGTTATTAAAAAACACCACTCCTAACATATTTGAGAAATCAATACGAAGGGTTTAAAGGCGGTATTAGAGATAATGAAACATTGGTGCAGTCGTGGTGAGTGATGGATTAGTTCCAACTAGCGTAGTTTGAGAGAACACTTCTAGTAAATTGTGGTAGTTGCTCGAGAGAGAGCTAGACACTCAAAGTACTCATGATCTCACTATCAATTTTAGGCGACTTTATGGAAACGTAGCGGAGGAGATTCCGATAATAGGGGAATTCATAACCCTAGACTTTTCCAATCTTTTCAACGACATTTGCTTTGTTAGTTATAAACTGCTGCATTTTAATTACTTTGCTCTTAGTAGTAAACATGCAAATCGTTATTTAATATTTCTGAAGGTTGATTGCTTGAATTCTTGCGAAACTAGTGGTTGTGGTTAGTAGGTTAGTTTCCCGTGAGATTCGACTCCGTACTTGAAAACCGGATTATATTTACAACGACCGCTAGACCCCTTAGGATGCATAGTTGGGCTGATCAAATTTTGGCACCGTTGCCGGGGAACTAACGGTGTCATTAATTATGGATAGAAAATTGCTAGAATTCTTAGTTTAGTCAGCTTTCTCTACTTGAAATCCATTATATTAAAACTCTAACGTTTGTAGTCTTGTGTGTTACAGGTGCATGCCTAGAACTCCTCATGAACTGGTGAATTGTATGAAGCATTATCGGACCCTGAGAAAGCTTTCAAGGCACTAAATTGAGCAAACAAGAAAGACAAACGACAATAGAATTCAACATAATGAATTGAACTAGACATGGGTGACGTCATAGATAACCAAAATAACAGAAACAATGTGAATGACCCGAACAATCAAGGTGTGGCACCTCTCGTGCCAGAAGCAGCCTTGTATGATTGGGCATAACCCACCGCTGAAAACCTGGCAACCGCAATTGCAGTCCCTCAAATCATTTCAAATCACAAACAACATCCTAGATTTGTTGTAGAACAAGGGACCGTTCTCGGGGTCTTATATTAAAGATCCACAGCAACATCTGAAAAAATTCATGTCCATTTGTGTCACGCAAAGGCAACCAAACGTGACACCGGAAGCAATAAAGTTGTTGTTGTTTCCATTCTCAGTGACGGGAGAGGCTCAGACTTGGATCAATACGCTCCCGATAAACTCCATCACTACTTGGGAGGAATTAGTCAAATGGTTTTTGAACAAATTCTACCCACCCAATAAGACTGCTAAGCAAATGGATGAGATATTAAGCTTCAGTCAGAAACCAGCTGAAATACTGTAAGAAATGAGGGAGTGGTTCAAGGATATATTGGTCAAGTGTCCACACCATGGCATTCCTGATCAGATGTTGAGGCAAAGGTTCTACTTGAGATTGGCATACAACATGAAGGCCAATGTTGATGCTTCAGCATGTGGAGTATTTTTGTGCAAATCATTCAGAGAAAGTAAGGTCTTGCTAGATAAAATGGTTCAAAACTTAGGATGGATGACAAGAGACACTACAATCACCCGTGTAATTCACTCAGTAGCTTTGGAACCAAACAACTCCATAGTCGAGAATATGGCCACTCTGATGATGCAAATGAGTATCCTCACCAAGAAAATTGATGAATCAAGCCAGAATCAGGTACACATAGTTGACACGAATAATGGAGGCTTATGCACACCATGCATTAACCAACCATATGTGTGCTCGTGGATTGGTGAAAGTGACTATCAAAACTATCAAGAGAATATGAACTATGTGGGCAACTATGGAGGCCAGGGGCAAGGTGGTCAGAATTGGGGGCAACAGAATCAGCAGTATAGACCAGCACAACAACAGTACAATAACAACAACAATCTTGGAGCTATACCACCACAAGGTCAAGTCGTGCCTTACCAAAGGCAACATGGATACAATCAGAAAAATCAGCAGCTAGCTTATCAACAGCCTCAACAACAACATATAATGAGACAAGATGATGGGTTGTCTGAAATTAAAGGAATGTTGTAACAACTCATTCGGTCCAATGGAAAAATGCAAGAAAAGGTTGAAGCACATGACTTAGCGATAAAGACATTGAGATTCAATTAGGGAAGATATCTATGGCTCTGAATAATCATCCTCAAGGGACGTTACCTACGGACACACATGTTAATCCGAAAGAGAAGGTCCCGAAGCAACCGATGGCGGTGAGTCTGAGAAATGGTAAAGATCTTTATCTAGAGCAAGAAATTGCTCGCGAAAGTCGACCAACTGAGATACTCGTGCTTGTACAACCCGAGGTAGATGAGTCAACTAAGCTAACATAAGTAAGAGTGCAGCCAACCCAGGAGGAACTAAGCAAAGAGAAATAGGTTGCAAAGGAGATCGAGAAAGCATAAGAAAAGGCATTAGAGAACGTGTCTGAGCAGGATCTAACTCAAATCGCAGGAAAGAAGCAACGTCCAACACCCTTTCTGCAGATGTTGGCCAAATATCAGAAGGATGAGCAATATAAGAAATTCATGGAGATGTCAAAGCAGCTTCAGGTAAACATCCTACTGATTGATGCCTTGAGGGAGATGCCCGATTATGAAAAAATGATGAAGGAATTGATGTCTTGCAAGTTCAACTTTCAAGACTTGGCAACTGTGACATTGACTCAGATCTGTAGTGTTGTCGTGACAAGACCTATAGCTGAGAAGCTATTCGATCTAGGGAGTTTCACAATTTCATGCACCATAGGCAGTTATGCTTTTGCTAAAGCATTGTGTGATTTGGGTGCGAGCATAAACTTGATGTTCTTATTTATCTATAAAAGGTTAGGCATTGAAAGGGCAAAATCCAAATCCATGTTACTACAGCTAGCCGACCAAACGGTGAAGAGGCCATCAGGTATACTTGATGATGTACTTGTGCAGGTTGGAAAGTTTGTGTTTCTGACAAATTTTGTCATTCTGGACTACCAGGTTGATGAAAAGATTCCCATAATTTTTGGAAGGCTATTCTTAGACAAAGGGAGAGCTCTAATTGATTGTGAAACTGGGGAGCTAAAGATGAGACTATACGATGAAGATATAAGGTCCAATGTTTAGAAGTCTATACGGTGACCCAGTGAGTTTGCTAATTTCTCTTTGATTGAAGTTGTGGATGTGATTCTGGAGGAGGAAGATGAGGCGCTGAACGCAAACTACCCCCTAACAGGCTACCTCAAGAACCTAGAAGAGGTAGATAGTAAGGACTTGGCAGAGTGGGTTTTGGCTCTTGAAGGTCAAGGGTACTGGAAAAGAGAGCTCGAATTCGAGCCATTACATTTAGAAGAAAGGAAGGCCCCTCCAGCTAAACAATCAATTGAAGAACCACCAACGTTGGAATTGAAAGCATTACCATCTCACTTCTGATATGCTTTCTTGGGACCTAGCTCGACCTTACCTGTTATTATCTCATATGGTTTGTTAGATGTGCAGGTAGAATAGCTTTTGCAGGTTCTGAAGGAGTGCAAGACTGCAATTAGTTAGACCATTGCATACATAAAGGGTATCAACCCAACTTTTTGCATGCATAAGATTCTACTGGAAACTTCGAAGGAGACTTCATATCCGAAACGCAGGAACGGATGGGCACAAACCTTCTAGAGAACATCAAAGAAGGTGAACCCTAACATGAAAGAAGTGGTGAAGAAATAAGTGATCAAGTGGTTAAATGCGGGAATCATCTTCCCCATCTCTGACAACATTTGTGTTAGTCTAGTTCAGTGTGTGCCAAAGAAGTGTGGAATGACTGTAGTGTAAAATAAGAACAACGAGTTGATCTCAACAAGAACAATCACATGATGGTAAATATGTATGGATTACAGGATATTGAACAAGGTCACCCGAAAAGACCATTTTCTGCTGCAATTCATTGATTAGCTGTTATATAGATTGGTGGGGAGGTCCCCACTTTTGCTTCATGGATGGATACTCGGGGTATAACCAAATCTTTATTGCCTCGAAGGATAAAGAGAAAATGCCACTCACCTGTCTGTATGGCATTTATGCCTTTCGGACAATGTCGTTTGGCCTATGCAATGCACCCGCCACATTTCAAAGGTGTATGATGTCTATCTTCACAGATATGATAGAGGACATAATGGAGGTTTTCATGGATGACTTCTCAGTGGTGGGGAACTCATTTGATAACTGCCTTATGAATTTGTAAAGAGTATTGAAGAGGTGTATGGAGACTAATATGATACTGACAATGCTATTTCATTGTACAAAAAGGTATAGCCTTAGGACACCTGGTGTCAAGTAAGGGCATTGAGGTGCACCGTGCTAAGGTTGATGTAATTGAGAAGTTTCCTCCACCCACTTCTGTCAAAGTCATAAGAAAATCCTTGGTCACGCCGACTTCTACAGGCAGTTTATAAAAGATTTTTTTAAAATTTCTAACCCTTTGTGTAAATTGGTTGAAAACGATCACCCCTTTGTATTTTTTGATGACTGCGGGTAGCTTTTGAGGAGTTGAAAACGAGGCTAGTGAATGCACCAATCACAGTGGCAACTGACTGGGAGCAACATTTTGAGCTAATGTGTGATGCAAGCGATTATGTTGTGGGAGCAGTTCTTGGGCAGTGCAAAGATAACGACATGCATCCAATTTACTATGCAAGTAGAACCTTGAGTGCTGCCCAACTAAATTACATAGTGACCGAGAAGGAGATGCCAACAGTGGTGTTCGCATTTGATAAATTCAGGTCATACCTGATAGGATAGAGGGTAATTGTTTATACTGCCCATGCTGCTCTCAGGTATGTAATTGAGAAGAGTCAAAGTCGCGCCTGATTTGACGGGTGCTAAAGGGAACAGGGAACTAAGTGGCTGATCACTTGTCTAGGCTAGATGGAGCAGAGAAGAAGGTTGAGGTGGAAGAGATTGTGGAGACTTTCCCGGATGAACAACTATTGGCCAGAAGCCTTGAGGTATCACCATGGTATGCAGACATTGCAAACTAACTGCGAGCGGTATTGTTCCCTATGACCTTTCCTCTGCTTAAAAGAAAAAGTTATTCCGTGAATGTTGCATGTATTATTGGGATGAGCCTTATGTGTCAGGATTTGTGTTGATAACATGATACAAAGATGTATCCCCAAGACAGACCAATCCTCTATTTTGCAGGCATGTCACGTGTCCCTATATGGTGGCCATTTTGGGAGAGTAAGGACACTTGCGAAATTTTTGCAATCGGGCTTCTACTGGCCGACATTGTTCAAATATGCACACTTCTGGGTGAAGGGTTGTGATGAATGCCAACGGACCGGAAATATATCCCGTAGACATGAGATTCCTATGAACCCAATTCAGGAGGTGGAAGTGTTTGATGTATGGGGAATCGATTTCATGGGGTCGTTTGTCAGCTCATATAGCAACAAGTACATACGTGTAGTTGTGAACTATGTGTCAAAATGGGTGGAAGCTGTGGAAATCCCTACAAATTATGCAAAAGGAGTCATTGTTTTTTTGAGAAGGAATATATTCACCTGATTTGGCACTCCAAGGGCAATAATCAGTGATGGAGGCACTGATTTCTGCAACCGAGCCTTCACAAAGTTGTTAGAAAAATATGGTGTTCGCCACAAGGTTTCCACCCCATATCATCCACAAACAACCGGTCAAGTGGAGGTGTTGAACACAAAAATAAAGAGTGTGTTGACAAAGACCGTGAATGCTACTAGATGGATTGGGCGAAAAAGTTAGATGATGCACGCTAGGCCTATCTTACCGCTTTTAAAACTCCAATTGGCATGTCTCCATATAAAATGGTATTTGAGAAAGCGTGTCACTTACCCGAGGAGTTGGAGCATAGAGTTTTGTGGGCATTGAGGCAGCTGAATCTCGATTTGGAAATTGCGGGTACAAGTAGAGTCACAGAGTTGCACGAGCTTGATGAGTTTTGTTACCATACTTTTGAGAGCACAAGGCTATATAATGAGAAAATAAAGATCATACATGACAAAAATATTCTTGAGCCAAATTTTAAACCTGGGACGTGGTATTGCTATATAACTCAAAATTGAAATTATTTTTGGGTAATTTGAAATCTAGATGCTCGGGGCCATTCAGAGTAGTGCAGGTGATCTCAAATAGAGCTACAGAAACTGAGTCTGGATGGGACGAACATGTTTAGAGTGAATGGGAAAAGGTTGAAACACTACCTTTGAATGAGTGAAGATAAAGGAGAGAAAGATATGATATAATTGAACGAACCTCAATATGTGAGCAAAGTATAATCCGGAAAGTCTGCGTCGTGCCGCAATGTTAAATCAGGCGCTTTGTGGGAGGCAACCCATTGTAATATTGTAATTCTTCATTTCACGACGTTAAATCAAGCTCTTGTTGGGCGGAAACCCAATTTTCTTGTTTTCTTCTAGTTGTCATTTACTTTTCAAAAGAAAAAAGTGGGAAGGCAGAAGCGAAGCGAAGCTCGCTTCGTAGGACCGAGACCAAGAATGTTGAGGAGAAAACTTTTGAGGGCAGCAGAGTGTGTCTCGGTTTGCGATTTCGGGACCAAAATAGATAAGAAAAATATAGATAGCGAAGTGTCCATGTCTTCGTGAGATCGAGACTGGCCACAACTGAACAAGTAAAGGGGCGCGTCTCCAGGTCGCGGTGCTGGCGCGACCCCAGGTATTTTTTTTAATTTTTTTCTATTTTTCTGTTTTCTAGTTAGTTAAAAAAAAAGAAAAGAGGACTCATAAAAACCCTCACTATAAAACCCTCTCCCTCTTTAACTCAAACACATTAACCCTCACTATCTCTCTCACTCCAAACACACGCCCAACCCCCCCCCCCC